>CAJQZJ010000753.1:3573764-3597990 GCA_907164525.1 Lophiomys imhausi | reverse complement strand
TATGTGTCTGCATGTGTGTCTGTGTCTGCATGTATGTGTGTATGTGTCCCTGTGTGTGTGTGTCTGTATGTATGTATGTGTGTGTGGGGGGGCATATATGTGTCTGCATGTGTGTATGTGTCTCTCTCTGTGTGTGTGTTCATTACTGGAGATTGATCGATAATCTTGTGTGTGCTCACCAAACACTTTAGTACTGAGGTGAAACTATGTTTCTATTTTAATTTTTATTTCTATTTTTCTTCTAGAGAAATCGAGTTTTTTCTTACAATCTGTTTTGATTATGGCTTCCTATGCCGCAACTCATCCAGGGTTCTCCCCAACTCCCCTTCCATTCAGATTCATACCTTTTTTGTCTCTCATTAGAAAAGAAGTAATCATCTAAATAATAAAATAAAGTCAAAACAAATAATTCAAACTATAACAAAAATAGAAAGAAAAGGCTTAAAGGAAAAGCACATGAAACATAAAGACATAGAGACATAGATTTGTAGTACAGAAATCCTGCAAGGCCACAAAACAGGAGCCATAATATATACAGTAAAAACCCATAGGAAAAAACAAAACAACAACAAAACTAAGAAAGTCAGAAAAAAATGTTCTGAGAAAAAAACAAAACAAAACAAAATTTATGAGACAAAGAATCGCAAAACTAACTAAATGACATCCTTCGGTTTATTTTGCTGGGCATGGTACCCGTCCTTAAGAGTGGTTTGAATCCCAAGTGAGAGTCACCTGAAGAAAGGTAATTTTCATTTGTCTGGGGTTATCAATGGGAGACAGCTTCTGAGTTAGGGGTGAGGACTTGTATTTACTTCGCTCAGTGCTAGGACCTCATCTGGTGCAGACCTGGGCAGGTTTGGTGCAGGCTGCAACACTCAATATCAGTTCACATGTGCATCTTTCCTGGTGTGTTTATAACGATTGGTACTTTGATGTCCGTCAGCCTTTCTGACTTCTTTCCACCTCTCTTTCTGCAGAATACTCTTAGTCCAGAGGGGAGGAATTAGGTGTAGACATCCCATTCAGTACCAAATGTTTCAAGGACTTTTGCTCTCTGCATACTGTTTGGCTGTGGGTCTCTGCATTTGTTCCCATCTACTGCAGGAGGAAATTTCTTTGATAATGGCTGAGCAGGACACTTATCTCTAAGTATAGCAAAATTGGGTAAGAAGTCATATTATTGCTACATTCCTTTAGCACCATGGTTTTCTATGTTCTTAATGTTGTGATTCTTTAATACAGTTTCTCATGTTATGGTAAATTCCAACCATAAAATTATGTCATTGCTACTTCAAAACTGTAATTTTGCTACTTTTATGCATCATAATTTTAATAACTGACATGCAGAAAATCTGATATTCAACCCACTCCTGTGGTGGTTGCTACCCACAATTTGAGAATCATTTCTTTATCAGAACAGTATTATTTTGTTTTCCCCTAGGTCCTTGGTCTGTCTAGTCTCAGGTTCTTGGACAATCAGCACTATCAAAGGTGTGTTTGATCTCATAGAGTGCTCTTATATCTAATCGTATATTGGTTGATTTACTCTGACTGGACTTATGCCACTATTGCACAGACACATTTTGAGGGCAGGTGATCATTATAATTTGAAGGGATTGTAGCTGGGTTGGTGTTTTCCTTCCTTTCTTGGCAGCATGCAGAGTGCATTCCAGCACCATGAATACTAGTGTGTGAGGTTGAAAACTAACTAGGCACCAGTTCCTCTTCTCTGTGATCAAGGAGTTGTGTAGATATTGCTTCCCCAACAAAGGTTTACCATAATTTTGTGAAGAGCAACCAATAGCTTTTGTAATAACCTATTTGCTTAGGTGGCCAATGGGGCCCCTTGGACCAACAATTTGTTTAGATATAAACCATTCCTGGTCCTGAATGCTTCATTTGATATCAAGAGATATCCAATTAGGACTCTTCTACACTGAAATTTGGCATTTTCTACTGGATTGACTTCATATAGGACCTATATCATAGGTGTATATTTTAGGAAGTTTTTACTCTATTGAGTTTCAGGTCTAGTCCCTACTTTATATTTTATCAGACTCTGTATTTTGTCTAAGATTGAGGTCATTGATTCATTTCAATTTGAGTTTTTTGCAGGGTGACAATTATGTATCTATTTGTATTCTTCAGTATGCAGCCATTCAGTTTGATTGGTACCATTCGTTGAAGATGCTGTCTTTTTTCCAGTGTGTATTTCTGGCTCCTTCATGAAAAAAATCAGTTGTCTATAGGAGTGTGGACTTAGACTGGGCCTTCAGTACAATTCCTTCATTCAGTGTGTTTGCTTTGTGTTAATACTATGCTGTTATTGTTATTATACATTGGTAATATAACTTGACATCAGAGATAATGATACCTCCAGCAGTTCTTTTATTATTTGTATTGTTTTAGCTATCCTGTGTTTTTTTGTGTTTTCATGTGAAACTGATAAATGTCCTTTCAAGTTCTGTGAAGAATTGTGTTACAATTTTTCTCTTTCAAAATTCAATATATTACTAGATTGACCCTGAAACTCCCAAATGTCCATAACTTAAATCTATCATGGATGTTTTATTCCTATTGTGTAGGTTACATTTTTCCTCTCTGTAGAACAAACAAACAAACAACAAAAACAGCAGCAGCAACAACAACAGAAATCCCTGCTATTTCACAAACAGTCTTTCTGCCCTGAAAACACTTCTCCTTCAGATTGAACCAAGTCATGGTACATCTTTATCCTGTGCAGTGGATCGAAGAGGTCTATATTAAATGCAACTAGTATACTAACTAGGCATTCACTGAGAAAAAGGGCCTGCTGCCAAGATTGAGGACCTGAGTTTTATTCCCAGGAAAATTAAGCTGAAAGGTGATAACCAACTCCCACATGTTTTTCCTCTGACCTCTCTGAACACATACGTGCTGAGACATGCACATACATACAAATAAATTTAGATTTATTTAAAGACAGAAACTGGCACATTATTAACTTGTGAGGATGTATGCAAATTGTTGAATAATAAGAGAAATATTTAAAACACACCATTGTATTATTTCCTATAGCTTAAATGAATGGTTTTAAAAATATTTATCTATTACTTCAGGTTACATCTTCATCACAGTGCCCTCTTTCCTACCCTCCTAGTCCCACCCTCCTACCCTCTACCTCCTATTCCTTCCATCCCACTCCTCTGAAGTGGAGCATTCCTACATAACAGTCCCCATCCCAGTTCAGCAGTCATATGAGGGCCAAGCGCCTCCTCATACACTGGGGGCCTACAAGGCAGCACCAATAGGGCAAAGTGTTTCATTGACAGGAAAAAAACATCTATGTTCATGTTCCCTTTAGTGCATTGGTTGTAGTATAGTTATCCTGTACTATATGGCTAAAATCCGATTATAAGTGAATAGATGTCATGCAAATCCTTCTGAGCCTGGCTTAGATTACTCAGGATGAGCTTCTCTATTCCATCTGTTTGGCTGAAAATTGCATGATTTCATTGTTTCTGATGGCTGAGTAGTATTCCATTGTATAGATGTACCACAGTTTTTTTTATCCATTCTTCAGTTGAGGGACATCTGGGTTGTTTCCAGTTTCTAGCTATTACAAATAAGGCTGCTATGAACATAGATGAAACCACAAAACTTTCCTTGTGGTTTGGTGTGGAATCATGGATGTATACCCAGAAGTGGTATGGCTGGGTCTTAAGGTAGAGCTATTCCAAGTTTTCTAAGATATCACCAGACTGATTTCCATAGTGGTTGCACAAGCCTGCATTCCCATTATCAATGGAGGAGTGTTCCCCTTTCTTCACAACCTCATCAGCATTGGTGTCATTTGAGTTTTTGATCTTAGCCATTCTGACATGTGTGAGATGGAATCTCAGAGTCGTCTTGAGTTGCATTTCTCTGATGATTAAGGATGCTGAGCATTTCTTCAAGTGTCTCTTAGCCATTAGGCATTCCTCCTTTGTGAATTCTCTTTTTAGCTCTGTTCCTCAATTTTTGATTGGATTACTTGGTTTCTTTTTAAATTTTGGATATTAAACCTCTGTCAGATGTGGGGCTGGTGAAGAACTTTTCCCAATCTCTAGGTTGCCATTTTGTTCAAATGACAGTGTCTTTTGCCTTACAGAAGCTTTTCAGTGTCCCGAGGCCCCACTTATTGATGGTTGGTGTTAAGCCTGTTGGTGTTCTGTTCATAAAGTTGTCACCTGAGTTCGAGACTTTTCTCCACTTTCTCTTCTAATAGAGTTAGTGTATCAGGCCTTAAGTTGAGGTCTTTGATCCACTTTGTCTTAAGTTTTGTGCAAGGTAATAAGTATGAATCTAATTTCATCCTTTACATGTCGACATCCAGTTAGACCAGCACCATTTGTTGAAGTTGCTGTCTTACAACACCCCCACAATAGCTACAAATAATATAAAATACCTGGGGGTAACTCTAACCAAGCAAGTGAAAGACCTGTATGACAAGAACTTCATGTCCTTGAAGAAAGAAATTGAAGGGGACATCAGAAGATGGAAAGATCTCCCATGCTCATAGATAGGTAGGATCAACATAATCAAAATGGCCATCCTGCCAAAAGCAATATACATAAACAACGCAATTCCTATTAAAATACCACCACAACTTTTTTTGGACCTGGAAAAACCAATTCTCAACTTCATATGGAATAACAACAACAACAACAACAACAAAAAACAGAATAGCTAAATCTATCTTGTACAATAAAAAAAGTCTGGAGGTATCACCATCCCAGATTTCAAGCTGTACTACAGAGCAATAATAATAAAAACAGCATGGTATTGGTATAGAAACAGACAATAAGATCAATGGAATAGAATTGAAGACCCAGAAATGAACCCACACACATATGGTCACTTAATTTTTGACAAAGAATCCAAAATGGTACAGTGGTTGAATTTTTCTATTGACTTATTTTATAACCCAAATACTTAATAGAATCTCTTCTCTGCCTTTTTTTTTTTCAGAAATCTCTAACTCCCAGTATTCTATGTTTCCTTAAACTTTTGCTCTAAAGTATCCATGTCAGAATCAGTCAACAAAATATCATCCATGTAATGATAAATAATGGATTAAGAAAATTGTCTATGAAGTATTTCAAGTGGTTATTGCACAAAATATTGGCATAAAGTTATACTATTTAACATGTCTTGTGGAATAACTTTCCTATGATTTCTGTTTACTGGACTAATGTTATTATCAATAGATATTGAAAAAAAAAAAACAAACCTTTGCCTATTCTGCACATGCAAGGGGATTGTGTAAAAGTCATCTCTTTTGTTTGTTTGTTTTTATTGAAAATCTTATTTATTTATTTATTTATTTAATTAATCATTCATTCATTTTACATCCCAAACATAGCCCACTCCCTCCTCTTCTCTGGAATCCACCTTTGCACCCCCTTTTCCCCATCTCCCCTCCCCTTATCCTCAGAAAATGGGAGACCTCTTCCCTCCCTCTCTGTACCACCCCACCCCAGCACTCAAGTCTCATCAATTCTGAGTGGTTCCTCTTCCTTTGAGACCAGAAACCACAGCCCCGTTCAGGAGAAGTGATCAAAAAGTAATCATCAGAGTCCTTGCCAGAGACAATACCCACCCCACTTTCTATGGGACCCACAGGGTGATCAAGCTGCCCATCGATTACATATATGTAGGGGACCTAGGTCCAGTTCATACATTCTCTTTGATTGGTGCTTTAGTCTTTATAAACCCCCATATGCCTATGATCATTGTCTCTGTTGGTCTTTTTGTGGAATTCTTATCCCCTCTGTGTTTTTCTATCCTTACCTCATTCTTCTACAAGATGCCCCCCATGTTCTGTAATTGTATGGTGGTAAGTCTCAGTCTCTATTTGGATCTGTGTCTGCATAGAGATTCTCAGAGGACAGTTATGCTATGCTCCTATCTATAGCAATAGGGGTTGGATCTCTCCCTTGGGGTAGGTCTCAGGTTGGGCCCATCATTGGTTGGACATTCACTCAAAAAGTAATGTTTAAAATCAATTACTGTCAGAGGTCATGCCTTAGGTAATAGAGAAGGTGAAAGATTTCCAATGTAATAGACACATTGGTTGAACTTTTCCACTCACTGTTCTTAACTTTATTAACATTCTCCATTTTCCTGATTTTTTAAAATAGCAAACTGGAACAGGAGATTTTCAAAGGCTGGTAGACTCTTCTATATTTTGAGCCTAAAACTGCTCTTTACCAGCTGTTCAAGTGTTTGTAATTTTTCCTTAGTTAAGGGCCATTGATCTACCCATACAAGTTTGTCACTCAACAGTTTTTTTAGAGTAGGGCCATTGGTATTCCAGAAGTGCCTACCGTTCAGCCTCTTATAAATTTGGAAACCATATCCCTGTGATGTCTTGTGTTTAAACAATTAGCATAGCCTGAGATTGTATTTGATGACATATATCAATAACTTCCCCAGAAGCATCTACAATTTCAACCCTAATTTCACTATGTCTCTAGAATTTCAGGAATATCAATATGAGCACCCCATTGTTGTAAAAGGCCTATTCCCCATAAATTTATGGGATTGTTGGCTTAACTTTCCTAGTTTATCTCCTCGTCCCACAAATTTAACCCATTGCAAGTTATATTTTATTTGAGATAACTTTTCAAATTCTAGAAACTATATTTTAACCTTTTGAAGTGCCCATTATGAATTGCAAAATTTTGGGGAAGTAATAATTAAATCAGCTTCTGTATCCACCTAAACCTCTATTTCAACACCATTTTCCTACATTTTTAATTTTGGACTCTGGTCATTAACTCCTATTTGCCAGATCAAATGTTTTCCAGTACCTCCAAACCCTACTGTTCTTTCTACTGGAGTGTCTTTGCTTTTACTATAGGGAAACAGTAGAAGCTGAGCAATCTTATCACCTACATTAACTTGCATTTCTCTCTCTCTCACCCCCATCTCTCTTTTACATAGACCATAATTTTAATTCCTCCTTTGAAATCTCCAACTATAATTCCTGGATGTACAATGTATCCCTAGAAAGTTAATTCACTACTTCCCAAGATTATCCCTAATGTCCCTATTGAGAAAAGACCATAAAGTCCAGTAGGTATTTTATAACATTGAATTTTTGGGGATAGGGCAAGAGATTTATCTGTGGACAAGTCTAGAGCAGCACTACCTATAGTAATATGCATGAGATCAGCAATGCTTAGTTGTGGTTTTTCTGTCTGTTTTTTTGTTTGTTTTTTAATTTCCTGGCTGATGAGAGGAAAACAGAACTTTTTTTGGGGGGGGTGCAGGGCCTCAAGCTGAGAGTCCTCCCATTTCATTTCCTGGTGAGATAAAATTGCCTTGGATATCTCTCTTGGACCTACACTCACTGATTCAATGGTATCCCTTGCTATAAGGCATGCACACCTGGGAAGCCTAGGCATTCTTTCTGTTGATTTTTAGGACAACTGTTTTCCATAGAAAAGGTGAATTCATTTTTCTGGTAGAAAGCATCAGGTATTTTGATATCAGAGACCTTTAGCAATAGCTTATCCTATGATATTAACATGATACTCATGAGAACCAATATCAGTCTTGTCCCTTATCCACTAATCTATTGGTGCTGACCATGTCTTTAATGGTCTAATAACTCTTTTATGTTCTGTATTTGCATTCTCAAATACAAGTGTCTCTATCAACATGGCTTTGTTCACAGCTGAGAACAATCTTTGAAAAAAGTCAGTGAAAATTTCTCTAGAGATTTGTATAATCTTAGGAAAATAGGTGGACCTTTTAATGGGATTCTCAACTTTGTCCGAAACTCTTAAAGTTCCTCAGCAACATTGTTCTATAGTAGCATCATAAAATTGAATCTGTTTTTATAGATCAGCATACCCCCTTCACCTAGTAACTAATTTTTTACAAAATTCATTCCCCTTGCTCTATATTGCTCTTCAATATTCATTGCTTCTTTCCTCAACCACATTTATCATTGTAATTTCTGACTGGCCTCTAACAAAGCTATTGTCAACCCTTTCCATTCTTGGGGAATAATTATATTTTGAGTAGCCTAATTACTTAAAATTTGTTTTACATGGGTGAATGTATGTCATAGGAAGTCATGGTCTTTCAAAGAGGCATTTTGAAATGCTTTGGATCTTTTATTTCTATAGGACACTCTTGTATTTCATCATAATAATAATCAACACCATTAGCAGGCATCTGCCATATGATTATTGGAAAAACTGAGGGTGAGTGTTATAATCTCAGTCTAGCCTTCCTCTATCTCAGGCAGGACAGTTGTTTTAAGATTACCCTTTCTTTCTAAATGTACTTTTTCAGATTTTCTTTGACTTTGTAGCCCTGCATACACTCCTCTTCCCAGCTCATCATGCTGAACCAGAGCTGTGGGTACTAGAAAGTAGAAGTGCATGCAGGTAGGGCCACAATCTGACCTTCTAGCACAGTTTGTTTTCCTCTTTCCTTTTGGATACAACTCTCTCTTGCTCAGTCACTAGGTCTGACACTTTTATTTCTCCCTTTTCTGGTACTACTTGGTTACCAAGGGCTTCCACATCCACATGTAAATTTTCAGTTACACAGCCAACTCTGCAAGCCTTTCAGAAATGAGAGATTAGAGTGACCCTTTTGGTTTTTCCATTTCAGCAAATTTTTGATTCTCAAGTTCCTCTATTTCCAATCACAATTTTTTTCCAATTGCTCAGCTATTCTCCCAAACTTTTCTTGAGACAGAATATAGGGAAAGGAAAAAACAAAACAAAACAAAACAGAAAATATCATCTGAGGGGAACTCATGGGGTAGTGCAGCTGTAACAGTCACTCCTGTCATTCTCTTTCTGGCATTGGTAATCAAATTTCCCATTCTTCTTCATCCCACAATGAATGGCACTTGTAGCTGACTTTTTGGCTACATTACTGGGTTGTTTTATCTCTCAGCCTTTACCACCCTTCCAAGCCCCCAACACTAGGTAGGAGAGAAATAAGACTAAAGGAAAATGAGGGTATTGATACTGTTACAGTACTTCCTGCTGATAATGGGTGTCAAGTTCCTTGAAGTAGGGCTGATCTATGCCATCAGAATATTCAATTTCTTCTACTAGTCTCTTTGCTCATGGTCACTTGATAAACAGAAACCAACCACAACAACAGAAAACAGAGGATGCAGCAGCAGCAGCAGCAGCAGCAGCAGCAGCAGCAGCAGCAGGAGTAGCAGCGGCAGCACTTTTCTCTGGGCTCTAGCATTTACATACATACCCCCTTAAGGGTCCCCAGAATTCCAAATCCACAGAAACTATCCACATTTGGCAAAATCATGCCCTGGCCAGCACATGAGGCAAATCATAGTCAGCTGCTGTGGACAAACAGAAACAGCCCCATATCCCAGACCTTGGATTAAAATGAAAACATATTCCCATAACATTTCTGTGTTTTTAAAGAAACCATCGTTCGCTCTACAAAATGGCCCTTTGTACATTTTACATTCTGCAAGGGACCTTTTTCTGTTAAATAATAAAATTCTATATTTGTTGCTTTAAGGAAGCAAAAAATCTTTTTTTAATGGAGGTAAACTCATTTCCAACATCGTTCCTAAATTTAAAATTTACAATTCTACTTTTTACTATTATCATCATCATCATCATCATCATCATCATCATTCCATTATCTGAATTTCTCCTCCAATACTAGCCATTATCTTACCTTCTGGTTTCTTATTTTAATAAGAATTAACACTAACGCATTCAACAAAATTATTTTCAAACCTTCATTTTTCTAACATGAGTAATTTTCCTTATTTCCTGTTCCATATGATCTCCTTGAACTAGTCCTGGGACCCCAAATCTAGGCACTTCTTTTTTTTTTCCTTTATTTTATTTCTTCAAGATACATTAATTGCAGTCCCCTCCCAATTCCCACCCTCCAGTCCAACCCTCCCACCCTCAACCCCCAATCCTCTTCCCTTTTTTTTTTTTATTAAGTTTAAGGTATATCTTATTTCCCCCTACAGTTTCCCCTTTCAGTCCAACAAATGGCTCTTTCTCTTATAATAATAAATACAATACAAAACAACAGAGGTAATTAGGCCAAAGTTAGGAAGGTTATATGGCTTAGCATACATTCCCAATGTCCAGTCCATATGTACAGTTGGAGAAAGGGGCTTTTCTTACCAAGAGATAGGCTTGAGACTAATTCAATCATCTCCCACTGGAGATACTTCGATGCTCATCTTCTTTCTGGAGTAGAATAGGGGAGCACCCCCTATTCTACTCCAAGTAGAAGATAAGCATCGAAGAACCTCCACTGTAAGATGGTTGAATTAGTGGCAAGCCTATCTCTTGGCATGAAAAAACCCCTTGCTACAACTGCAGACAGACTGCTGTCCAAAAAGGACAAAACTTGGTAGCAGGGAAGTCGACAGCCTAACTCTGCCAAGACAGGGTAGGTAAGTCCTTCATAATCCCTGCTCTACAACAAATGTCTGTCAGAGAAACAGGACCCAAAGGCTGAAGACTGATGCAGGAATGTATGGAGAGAAAATGGGAACTGTCCAGGCAGTCATTGTTATGTCCTTTCTTAGTTTTGGAAGCTGCAGGCCCTGCACTTCCTATATAAGCAGATATATTTATCCCTCTCAGGTCTCTGAGGTGGTTGAAGAATAGACAGCTAGAGTCTCATAGTTAAATTTTGAGTTGTTTAGGAATCAAGAGGGTGTTATAGATCTAAGAAGATACTCTTAAAAGTGTGTTGAAAGTTAGTATGAATGTTGAGTCAGATATAGACCTTTAAACTCATGGAGATGGTTAGATAGTAGAATGTTAAAGTCAGGGGCCAAATATGTATAAACTGGACATTGGGAAGGTATACTGGACCATTTAACTCTCATAAATGTGGCATATTTATATCTGTTGTTTTGTATAATACTTACTGTTATAAGAGAAGGAACCATCTGTTGGACTGAAAGGGGAAGCTTCTGGGGGGAAGAGGGTGGAAGGGCGGGATAGGAAGGGGGAATAGGGAGGGGTTTGTTACTGAGATGTAACTTGATTAAAAAAAATAAAGTATTTGAAGAAAAAAGAAAGAAGAAAAAAAAGAATAGGGGGTGCTGTCAGGAGTTGATATGTCTTGATATAAAAAAATCTAAAGTTACGAAAACATCTTTGAATACCATATTCTGCAGATCTCTTGAGGTTTTTGAAGAGGCCTATTTATCACTTATATTAAGGTAAGGAGATGTTGCTTGTCTCTTAGTAGCTTTATTTCTGATTAGCTTAGAAAATAACTATAATAGGCTGTCATAGTACCTAACAGAATGACCCACTTGCATAACTATTAGTTTGCATTTCTTAATTATCCTAAACAGTTTATGACAATTAGTAGTAAAAGGCCGAAACATCACATCATTTTTTTTTCTTTACCTCCTAACCCTTCCATCCCATTTCTCTGGGGGTGGGGTGTCCTTATATATCAGTCCCTCATCTCAGTTGAGAGGTTGTATGAGGGCCAAGAGCCTCCTCACTCATTGGGGGTCTACGAGGCAGTACCATCAGTGAAGAGTGTCTCATTGCCTGGGAGAGAGAACTAAAAAACAAACAAACAAATAAGCAGACAAATAGATAAAAAATACTGAAAATATATAAAAAATAAATAAAAGTAAAAAATAAAAATCTATATCCAAGTTCCCTTTGGTGTGTTAGTTGTAGTATCAATACCTTCTACTATATAGCTACAATCCTACTATAAGTGAATAGATGCCATATGAATCCTCTGAGTCTGGGTTAGCTCACTCAGGATGAGCTTTTCTAGTTCCATCCATTTGGCTGCAAATTGCATAATTTCATTTTTTCTGATAGCTGAATAGTATTCCATTGTGTAGTTGTACCACAGTTTTTTAATCCATTCTTTGGTTGAAGGACATCTGGGTTGCTTCCAGTTTCTAGCTATTACAAATAAGGCTGCTATGAACATAGATGAGGAAACTTCATTGTGATTTGTTGAGGAAACATGTGGATGTATACCCAGAAGTGGTATGGCTGGGTCCCACGGCAGAGCTACTACAATTTTTCTAAGATATCACCAAACTGACCTCCATACTGGTTCCACCAGCAATGGAGTAGGGTTCCCCTTTCTCCACACCCTCACCAGCATGTTCTTTCATTTGAGCTTTTGATCTTAGCCATTCTGACAGGTGTGAGATGAAATCTCAGAGTTGTCTTGAGTTGCATTTCTCTGATGATTAAGGATATTGAGCATTTCTTCAAGTGTCTCTCGGCTATTAGGGATTCCTCCTTTCTGAATTCTCTATTTAGTTCTATCCCCCATTTTTTGATTGGATTATTTGGTTTCTTTTCATTTAATTTCTTGTGTTCTTTGTATATTTTGTATATTAGCCCTCTGTCAGATGTGGGGTTGGTAAAGATTTTCTCCCAGTCTGTAGACTGCCGTTTTGTTCGAATGACAGTGTCTTTTGCCTTACAGAAGCTTTTCAGTTTCATGAGGTCCCATTCATTGATTGTTTATCTCAGGTCCTGAGCTGTTGGTGTTCTGTTCAGGAAGTTGTCGCTTGTGCCAATGAGTTCGAACAGCCTTATGTTAAGGTCTTTGATCCACTTGGATTTCAGTTTTGTACAAGGTGATAAGTGTGGGTCTAAATTCATTCCTTTACAAGTGGACATCCAGTTGGATCAGAACCATTTGTTGAAGATGCTGTCCTTCAATTGTGCCGTTTTGGCTTCATTGTCAAAATTTAAGTGGCCATAAGTGTGTGGGTCTATTTCTGGATCTTCAATTCGATTCCATTGATCTATTGGTCTGTTTCTATACCAATAACATGCTGTTTTTACAATTATTGCTCTGTAGTACAGCTTGAAATCTGGGATGGTGATACCTCCAGGTGTTTTTTTTTGTTTTGTTTTGTTTTTTTTTTTTAATTGTACAGGATTGATTTAGCTGTTCTGGGCTTTTTGTTGTTCCATATGAAGTCGAGTATAGCTCTTTCCAAGTCTATAAAAAATTGTGTTGGTATTTTGATAGGAATTGCATTGAATCTATATATTGCTATTGGTAGGATGGCCATTTTTATTATGTAGTTCCTACCTATCCATGAGCATGGGAGATCTTTCCATCTTCTAAAGGCCTTTTCCATATCCTTCTACAAGGGCTTGAAGTTCTTGTTGTACAGGTCCTTTACTTGCTTGGTTAGAGTTACCCCCATGTATGTTATGTTGTTTGTGGCTATTATGAAGGGGGTTGTTTCCCTTATTTCTTTCTCAGCCCATGTGTTTGTTGTATAAGGAAGGGCTTCTGATTTTTTTTTAATTAATTTTGTATCCAGCCACTTTGCTGAAGGTGTTTATCAGCTGTAAGAGTTCTCTGGTAGAATTTTTTGGGTCACTTATGTATACTATCATATCATCTGCAAATAGGGATAATTTGACTTCTTTATTTCCAATGTTTATGCTCTTGATCTACTTTAGTTGTCTTATTGCTCTAGCAAGAACTTCAAGTACTATATTGAAGAGATATGGTGAAAGTGGACATCCTTGTCTTGTCCCTGAGTTTAGAGGAAATGATTCAACCTTCTCTCCATTTAATTTGATGTTGGCCACTGGCTTGCTGTATATTGCCTTTATTATTTCTAGGTATGGTCCTTGTATGCCCATTCTCTCCAGAACTTTTAGCATGAAGGGGTGTTGGATTTTGTCAAATGCTTTCTCTGCATCTAGCGAGATTATCATGTGTTTTTTTTTCTTTCATCTTGTTTATATGGTGAATGACGTTGAAAGACTTTTGTATGTTGAACCATCCCTGCATTCCTGGGATGAAACCTACTTGATCATGGTGTATGATACTTTGATGTGTTCTTGAATTCGGTTTGCTAGTATTTTATTAAGAATTTTTGCATCTATGTTCATGAGGGAGATTGGTCTGAGGTTCTCTTTCTTTGTTGGGTCTTTGCGTGGTTTAGGAATCAGGGTAACTGTGGCCTCATAGAATAAGTTTGGCAATGTACTTTCATATTCCATTTTGTGAAAGAGTTTGAAAAATATTGGTGTTAGCTCCTCTTTGAAGGTCCCATAGAATTCCATGCTAATGCTATCTGGCCCTGGGCTTTTTTTGTTGAGAGATTTTTAATGACTGTTTCTATTTCCTTAGGGGTTATAGGGCTGTTTAATCTGTTTATCTGATCTTGATTTAGCTTCGGTAGGTAGAATCTATCAAGAAAATTGTCCATTCCACTTAAGTTTTCAAATTTGGTGGAGTATAAATTTTTAAAGTATGATCAAAATATTCTCTGAATTTCTTGAATGTCTGTTGTTATTTCTCCCTTTTCATTTCTGATTTTGTCGATTTGTGCTTTCTCCCTCTGTCTTTTAGTTAATTTGGCTAAGGGTCTGTCTATTTTGTTGATTTTCTTGAAGAACCAACTCTTGGTTTCATTGATTCTTTGTATAGTTCTTTTTGTTTCTAAGTTGTTGATTTCAGCCCTAAATTTGATGATCTCCTGCCTTCTGCTCCTCTTGGGTGTTTGCTTCTTTTTTTTTTTTTTTTTCCAATTCACCCAGCTTAGCTGTTAATTTGCTAATATAAGCTGTCACAATTTTCTTTTTGAAGGCACTTAATGCTATGAACTTTCCTCGTAGCAGAGCTTTCATTGTGTCCCATAGGTTTGGGTATGTTGTGTCTTCATTTTCGTTGGATTTTAAGAAGTCTTTGATTTCCTTCTTTATTTCTTCCCTGACCCAGTGGTCATCCAGTAAGGAGCTGTTCAATTTCCATGTGTGTGTAGGCTTTCTGTTGATTCTTTTGCTGTTGAAGACCAGCTTTATTCCGTGGTGGTCTGATAAGATACAAGGTGTTATTTCAATTTTCTTGTATCTATTGAGACTATCTTTGTGTCCAACTATATGTTCGATTTTGGAGAAGGTTCCATGAGGTGCTGAGAAGAAGGTGTATTCTTTTGTGTTTGGGTGAAACGTTCTGTAGATATCTGTTAGGTCCATTTGGTTCATGATCTCTGTTAGACTCATTATTTCTCTGTTTGGCTTCTGGCTTGATGATCTGTCCATTGTTGCGAGTGGAGTTTTGAAGTCTCCCACTATTAAAGTGTTTGGATCGATGTGTGATTTAAGTTTTAGAAGTGTTTCTTTTATAAAAGTAGGTGCCTTTGTATTTGGGGCATAGATGTTCAATATTGAGATGTCTTCTTGGTGACTATTTCCTTTAACGAGTATGTAACCCTTCTCTGTCTTTTTTTATTAAGTTCATTTTGAAGTCTATTTTGTTTGATATTAGGGTGGCTACTCCAGCTTGTTTCCTGGGTCCATTTGCTTGGAAGACCTTTTCCCAGCCCTTTCCTTTGAGATAGTGTTTATCTTCAATAGTGAGATGTGTTTCTTGTACACAGCAAAAAGATGGGTCTTGTTTATGGATCCAGTCTGTAAGTCTGTGTCTTTTTATTGGCGAGTTGAGTCCATTGATGTTGATGGATATTAGTGACCAGGGGTTGTTATTTCCCATTAGTTTGGTATAGCTGGTTGTCTTGTGTTTCTTTTTGTTTAGTTGCTGTGGAGGTTTCCATTTCCTCTGTTTTCTTGGGTATAGTTATCTTCTCTGTGTTGGAATTTTCCTTCTAGGATCTTCTGTAGTGCTGGATTTGTGAGGAGATATTGTTTGAATTTGATTTTGTCATGGAATATCTTGTTTTCTTTTTCTATGTTGATAGAGAGTTTTGCCGGGTATAGTAGTCTGGCTGGGCACCTATGTTCTCTCAGGGCTTGTAGGACATCCTTCCTGACCCTTCTAGCTTTTAAAGTTTCTGAGGAGAAGTCAGGTGGGATTCTGATGGGTCTGCCATTGTATGTGACTTGGCCTTTTTCTCTTACAGCTTTTAATATCCTTTCTTTGTTCTCTACATTTGGAGTTTCTATTACGATGTGGCGAGAGTAGTTTCTTTTTTGATCTAATCTGTTTGGTGTTCTGTAAGCCTCTTGGATTTTTATTGGCATCTCTTTCTTTAGGTTTGGGAAGTTTTCTTCTATGATTTTGTAGAAGATATTTCCTGGACCATGGAGTCGGGAGTCTTCTCTTTCCTCTATACCTATAATTCTTAGGTTCAGTCTTTTCATTGAGTCCTTGATTTCTTGGATGTTGTGGGTGAGAGATTTTTTAGCTTTCTCGTTTTCTTTGAATGTTGTACTGATTTCTTCCATCGAATCTTCCATGCCTGAGATCCTGTCTTCCATCTTTTGCATCCTATTTTTGATACTCATATCCATACTTCCTGTTCTCTTCCCTTCATTCTCCATTTCCTCTTTTAACTCTGACTGTTTTTTCTTTATTGTTTCCATTTCTGTTTTCATGTCATGTCATGTCTATTGTTCGTTTTGTACATTTCCTTCTCCAGTTTGCTTGTTTTTGCCTGGAAATCTTTTATTGCTCTGTCCTTTTCCTGTTCAAGCTGAGTCACCTTGGCTTGGAGCTCTTTAATGTTGTTATTCATTGTTTTGACTTGTAAAATTGTGGCTTCTTTGAATTCCTTCATAGATTTAAGTTCTTCTTGAAGGGACTCTATCACTTTCCATAATGTAGAATTGTCATCGTTTTCATGTGTTTCAGCTGTGGTGAGGTGGTTTGGGCTGGATGGAATAGCGTTGCTTTCTTTTCTTGGAGTCATTTCTCTCTGTTTTTATTTTTGGTCTGGGGCCTCTGGCCATGTGGAATTTTTTAGCTCTCTTCTGGACTTGGTCCAAAGGGGGCACTTTGGTGTAGGATTTGAGTTGCCTTACTCCACCCAGATCTGAATCTGCCTGCTGTGTATCAGATTGGAACTTACCCTGAGTCTCTCCTGGTGGGGGGTGGGGGAATACCGATTCCCGGGTCCAGGGGCTTCCTTGCGTGTCTGAGTGTGGGAAGGAGCATCTTGCCCAGGGACCCTCAGTAGTCCCTTGGTAGATGGGTGAGATTTAAAAGGAGTCGAGCCATTTGTACAGAGTCCTGCAACACTCACCGCCCTGTGACTGTTAACCCGGAAATCAAAATACGTCCAGCGCAGGCTGCTGCCATCTTGGATCCTAGACACTTCTTAAAGGAAAATTTCCATAGCCTTAGACAAATCATTGCTGTTTTTTCTGTCAATCACTTTTACTGTGTTTATCATTTCCATTTTTCTTTTTTTCCATTTTGTTTCTGGGCATACCCAGAAATTCATCTTCTCATTAATTTTGTTTTCAACTAAAATAACTGTATATCAATATTTCTTTATCATTATGCATGGAAAAATACCCAGTAGATATCTAAAATACCTAGGATCCATTGATGGTTTCAGTTGGAAAGCTCTGCTGATTTTAATGGTGTTACTTTCATGTTTGGGGTCCAGTGACCGACAAATGATGTAGGCTTGCTTAACCTGAAGAATAATTAAAAAAAACAGCATATAACTCTTGCCCCCCTTATTTTCTAACATGCTAGGCACTGTCTCATAGCATCAGATGACAAGGATTATACTTGAAGCTTAGGCTTAAACCTGGAAGATTTTATTTTTGATTAATTTATTGATCAAAGCAAATCACATATCCATCCCTAGTCAGAGTATGCATAAGGTATCCCTGACAAACTAAGATAGTTCTGGGAAAAAAAGGTGATGAAAAGGCAAAGACACATATTTCCTATTGCTGTATATTCTAAACTCATGCATAACCTCAGGAGGTATTCTGGATTTGCTTAAGGTGAATAGAAGCATGTGAATGTGTTTATCTGTGGGATAGATTTTAGAAGAATGAGGAAGTCTTATTTCTCTCATTCAGTTTTACATTAGACTGGAATTCATGTTATTAGCTTGATTCACTTAATATTTGTATTTGTAATAAGGTTACTAGATATTGATGTGGTCATGAATATCTAGACAACTCACCTCTGTACATACAACAACTAAAAGTCCATTGGGCAATCAGGGACTTTCTAATCCTTAGGACTTGGCAGCGCTGACACTAGTAATTGCTAGCTCATGCTCAATTACGCCTCTGAAGTCCCCCAGCCCCAGTATCATGTAATGTTCTTAAGAGAGCTATCAAGCCACATTGTTTCCATCATGCTTGGAGGACATACCATAACTGCTTTATTATTTGGAATTTCTGACTCTGAAGTGGCTAAGATATTTTAGTTTGGAGAATTGTATGCCATATCATAAATAAGAGATGGAATATATAACTTTTTATGCTGCCTTAGTTTTATACACCATGATCTTGGCAACTCTCATAAAAGAAAACATTTAGTTGCAACTGGTTCATAGCTTCAGAGTTTAGTCCATTACCATCATGGCAAAAAGCATGGTGGTGTTCAGGCAGACAAGGTGTTGGAGGAGCTGAGAGCTCTATATCTTGATTCCCAGGCAGCAAGGAGGCACTGTATGTGTATATCACACTGGGTGCATCTTGAACATAGGAAACCTCAAAACCTGCCTCCACAGTGACATACTTCTTTCTACAAGGCCACACTTACTCTAATAAGTCTATACCTCGCAGTAGTGCTATTCCTATGATCAAGCATCCAAACACATAAGCTCTATCCCCACATATGCATAAATATGTCATATGTGAGTACAAATTATATAGAGTTATATAACAATTATAACCATGAATAAGACTGTAATTCCTAAAGATAGAGGCTAAGTCAGAGTAGAACATCCAAAATTACTGACAGTGATTTTATCCCTAAATTTTTAAATTCATTTACACTTTTATAAACTTTGTCAAATTAGATTTTGTTTGATTAACAAAGAATTAATGTTATATGTTGCATCATTTTTCAACACAATGAATATAAATACTTGAGGATCAACTATATTAATATATATAAGTTCTTTTCACATTGTTAGATGCTAAACCAGCTTTTACCTCCAAATAGTATGATCAACAGAAGTATTGGCTACAGGTGTGAGATCAAATTCATGAGATTGTCATTGGTTCTCTGAAATAACCATAGAGAGAGAGAGATAAAAAACAAATGCAAAGGAAATATAGAGAGTCCATGGGTGTAAATATGCCAAAGTGAGCTTGTGTAAGTTAAAGTGGAATGAAGAGGAATGAACAGACAGATGAGAGGCAGTAAAATCTGAGGGTAATGTTGCAAATTACCATTCCTGAACAACACAGATTGAAAACTCACGTATTTAACAAAAGAGACAGATAAATAGAGAGAATGTGAGTAACTGTATAACAAAAGTGTCACAGAGGAATTGTGCAGGTGTTGCAATTCTAAATAAAGAAAATAAATACTATTAGAGTTTGACCAACTATCAAAATTTGAAATACTGGGTATAGTGAGAAAGCCTACTTTAATACATCTTTTTATTAAAAAAAGCAATTAATTAATTGTCCTTTTTATTATACTACATAATACCAAATTATATTTTGCCTTTTTTCATACAACAGATTGTAGGACTGCTAAGTGTAAAAACATAACAAATCAATATTAATACACATTGTCCCAAATACTATATTTAGCACACTCTTTCCTCCTATCACAGTCATCATTTTGCAAATAGAATAACTGAAGCTGAAGTGGTAAGTTTATCTACATATGCTTACACTACTTGTTTAATAGGAAACAAAGCATGCTAATAATCCTGAGTTAATGGTATGATAGTGAAAGAGTCTCTGATCTGAGCTATTTTTCTAGCTAGACGACTGGAGGATGGTGGGAAAGCACAAGACAGAAGAAACAAGTGAAGTACATACAGAATGAGAGAAAGTTGAGATGGTGAGGACAATTTTTCTAATGTCATACACCATAATTTAAGTCCTTATTAGGCTCCCATAATGCTTGGATGAAAGATACTGGACATAATTCTGAGTCTCCTATAGCATAGTTACAAAGTCACAGACCTCCTATAGGCTACTGTGGCAATCATGGGTTTAACACCTGAAGCCTAAAGGGCAGTTTTAATAAGAACCAGTAAACAGAAATGAATGGATCAAATACATTTATCCTTTTGAGGAACAGCCAACATGAGTACAGTAGTTTATATTCTTGAACTGTTGGCATTTTTTCATTATAATTATTGTGTACTTCTTAGAGGAGAAAATCTTTAAAGGTTAATACTCTTTCCTAACAGTTGTTTAAAAGATGAAAGATTTTTTTTTTCCCTGAGTACTGGTTCTTATATTATCAGAATGTACTATGCAAACTGCCAAGAGAGAAGAGCAATCAGTAGTCTTAAACAACTGTGAAGCCTTTGAAAACAAAAATGACTGGACTGGCAAAATATCCACAATGGTGTATTAACGGCACTTTTATAATGAGAGTAACCAATACCTGTCGAATTGGACTTAAAGCTTGCTCAGTAGGTGGTTTGCTTTCACCCAATATCATGGAAGCTGCATTTCCAACAGATGGAGACAATTATAGAGATCCACAATTGTTTAATTATGGAGAATAATTGACTTTAGGGTGCCAAATACCATACCAACTAGTATACCTGGCAAAAATTAAAACCCTACAGATAAGGCTTAGGGAAAAATCAAAGGGGAGAAAGTGGGAATATCATAAAAGCCTGAAGCCAAGGATGCCTACTGTTAGACAGTGCCCCTGGATTTAATACCAGTTGAGATGCCAACATAGATAGGGGTAATTCCTTATATTTCCATGGAATTAAAATTCTACAGTTGGTCAATGGCTGCTAAAACAGGGAGAATCAGTTTTCCTCAGTAACAAGATCCAGAATAGATCCCCCAGTCCCAAGTGTTTATCTCTAGTCACACATACATAAAAACAATACTAAATGGACTCAGTATGTTTTATATGTATACATGTATGAAGACACATACACACATACACACACAGACATAATAACAAATAAGGAAGAGATCATGAATTTAGCAGTGATATACTTTAAAAAATTAAGGTGAATGTTATACCTGTGCTAACATGGAAAGGAATTTTAGGTTTTGCATTTAATTCATTTTTGTAATAAAAATACTAATTGTGGACTTGAAAGGGTAGCTTCTCATTAAGATCCAAGAATGTATCTTTAGAGATCCAAATAACTAAAATGGTAATATCTTTCCTTTATGATAATTTCCAGACATATACTATTTATCACATGAGTACAAATATCTTACATCCTTGCATAAACCCATATAGTTTAACTCAGAACTGCCTTAGTAAGCTCAATTTGCTGATATGTTTTCTTAGTAAGGAATTGTTCCTGATTTCTGGCTCGTTACCTTAAGTTAGTTCATCAAAGAACTGTGAAGCTATTCCTGGAATCTATGTCAGAAATGAAGACTTACTAAATCTCAGAAAAGATGAATTTGCCATTCTGATTATAACCATTTCTTAAACCTTAACTATGTGAATTGTTTCCTCTTGGACAAGAGAAGGTTGTATGCAGATCATTCTACCTTTAAGAATGATAATAACATAATAAAATAAAATGAAATAATAATAAAACACCTTATGTATTTCCATATATAGTTTTGTCAACATTAAAGATCCTTCGCCTATTTGGTATGGTGAATGCCTTTAATGCTTTACTGAAGAACTTAGTCATGGAAGTCATTTGGTCAAGACTTTCTGTACATTAACTGATGATTTTTCTGTGTTTGGATTTGCTAAAGTTATTTGTTTGTTACAATCCATTACTGTTCTAGGTACACTGAATAATAGATTAGGGGACAAAACTCTTTTGTCAGAGTTTGTGTTAGTTCCTTAGTGCTATGATAACTCACAGATTAGAGCCTTAAAACACTGCCAGTTCATTGTAGTCTGTTTCTGATTTCAGAAACTGCAATCAGTTTCACTTAAGTCAAGGTGTAATTTTTTTTTAATTTCTTGACATCTGAGGGGAGAATACATTTTATAGTTTGTAGTGACTTCTTCCATTTCATAGCTAATGGATCCACTCTCCACTTCCAGAGTTGACTTCTCTTTCCACTTTTATATTACTGTCTGAATCTGATAATCAAAAAAAACCATCCAGGTCATTATTATATTCTAAATTGCAAGCTTAATGGGCTACCTTTTCTTAGATGGTTCACATAGAAATTGACTTGGGGCTTCTGGGAGATGGGGACAGGGAAGTCCATAAGGAGTCACCACCTGCTTCCTGAAGACCAGAGAGTGAACATTTAATGATTTTTAAGTCAGATGGTTTCTATGAAAGTTATTGAACTTGGCAATAAACATTTTATAGTTATTGGATATGACTATACTACAATAAAATGAATTATAAAACAAGATTGTTTTTAATATTAGGCATATGGACTGTATTCTAACAACCCTTTCTCATACTAAATATACAACAGATGTGGGGAATATCTTAAAATATTTCTTAGAATGAATTAATGAATGCATGAATGAATGAAGTTAGCAATGATCTAGAGAAAATCCTTTTAGATTTTTCTGGATTTAATTTTGTAGAGAGAAATTTCTAGGATACAACAATTTTCTTTATTCATCTTCCAAATCCTGACACTGGACTTCAGTACATGATTAGTTATCATGCTGAAAACGTTTCATCTTTCTGCAGAACTTATATAAGCATATTCATACATATGACACCTTGAAACACCACAAGCATCTTCATGTTAGTTGCTGCAAGACAAAGTTATGCATTTCTCAAGAGTCATCCAAGATACCAATAGGAAGAAATTGTGGGATTGTAATTGACAAGTTTGCTGTACTTTAACCTCCTAAACTTTAAAACTTAAAGGAGTTTGGAGCACAGAGCATCAACACCATGGAAGACGTGTTTGTAGCCTTCTTTGTCTCCTCGACAAAAAACAGAACCCCAGTGTTTCAGGCGAAGCTGAGTGAGTGTCATCTGCACTAATCATCCTTTAATCCTTGCCATGTGAATAGATTCATGATCTGACATTTGCTATTCTAGTCACAATGGCTCTTGTCTCAGCAATTCAATTTCAGTGCTCATGAATTTAATGCCTGTTCTATTATCAGAAGATTTGTACTAACTTTTACAGCTGAACCTTTTCCAAATTTCCTGTTCATCTTAACCTTTACACTCTTTGATCTGAGTACTGAGGGTAGCCTTGTGAAAAGGCAGGCTTATTCAACAAACTTTCAGCTAGCACACTGTGTGTTAGTGTTGTAATGTGACTAGAAACAAGATTTCATATACATCAGATATGGACACCTTCAGCTATGTTGACATGGGAAAGTGGGAAGCAACAAACAAAGCCATGGGTACAATCTCACAATCTCAGTCCATTGAGGAACTACTTCAGTGGGAAAGGTTGTTGTGAGCCTTCCCTTTGAATCATGGATGACTGAAGTATCCCCAAGTGTTAAAAGCAAATTTCTCATTTCGTACAAATCTGAGATTCCTTTGAGTTACGATTAACTGCAAGTTTTAGAATGTAACTTGAGAAACAGTTAATCTCTCAAGAATATGTAGGCAACTAAGACTTAGTTCTCACTAGGTATGTATACATTCTCTCATTTAGATAATCCACATTCTCAACATCCCCCATGTTAAATATCTGTCAATTAAGCAATTTTACAAGCAGTGAAGCTGAATTTCTAGAAAAGCTGAGTTAGTGTCAATCTTTTTATATTCTTAAAGTTCAATTGTGTTATCAATCCCATTCTCCAAGAATTATTCCTTAAGGATTGAAGAGTATATATTGGAAACATTATGCTAGAGCTTGCTTAATTCATTGTTGTGCTAACTTTAGGGTACTTTCAAAATAATATAAAAAACTAGGAAACTGCTGTAAAAACAAAACTTATAGTATAAACATATTTAAATTAAAATCCATAATAACTTCATAAAGAAAATACACCCATTGTTACCACAATATTTCACTTTATAGTTTGATTATGGGTCAGTCTTAGAATCATTCACAATAAGGGTTTAAAATATTTAGAAACATTCTGCAATAATTTAAAGTGGCAATAATATAGAGTGATAATAATTTTAGTATTTTCTTGTCCCCTCTACTCAAGTGTATTCAATAGAGTCTTGTCTCAAGTTTTCTTTACTTTTACACAATGGTAGACAGTGTTACTGTTCTTGAGGTCTAAGATTTGCTATTTTTCCATATAGGGAATTAGCCCCATATAATATTTGTTTATTAAAGAATATTTATATTTGTATATACAAGAAAATGTATATAAAATCGATGCATTGTTTTTAGCAATTGCATTACAATTTAAGACTTTTTTTTAAATACTTTATTTTTTTTTCTTCAAGTTACATCTCAGT
>CAJQZJ010000753.1:3547519-3563764 GCA_907164525.1 Lophiomys imhausi | reverse complement strand
TTTCTGGGGAGAAGTCAGGTGTAATTCTGATGGGTCTGCCATTGTATGTGACTTGACCTTTTTCTCTTACAGCTTTTAATATTCTTTCTTTGTTCTGTACATTTGGGGTTTCAATTATTATGTGGCGAGAGGAGTTTCTTTTCTGGTCTAATCTGTTTGGTGTTCTGTATGCCTCTTGGATTTTTATTGGCATCTCTTTTTTCAGGTTTGGGAAGTTTTCCTCTATGATTTTGTTGAAGATATTTCCTGGACCTTGGAGTCGGAAGTCTTCTGTTTCCTCTATACCTATAATTCTTAGGTTCCGTCTTTTCATTGAGTCCTTGATTTCTTGGATGTTGTGGGTGAGAGATTTTTTAGCCTTCTCATTTTCTTTGGATGATGTACTGATTTCTTCCACTGAATCTTCCATGCCTGAGATCCTGTCTTCCATCTCTTGCATCCTATTGTTGATACTCACATCCGTAGTTCCTGTTCTCTTCCCTTGGTTCTCCACTTCCTCTTTTAACTCTGACTGTGTTTTCTATATTGTTTCTATTTCTATTTTCATGTCTTGTATGGTTTTGTTCGTTTTGTACATTTCCTTCTCCAGCTTGCTTGTTTTTGTATGAAAATCTTTCATGGCTTTTTCCTTTTCCTGTTCAAGCTCTGTCACCTTGGCTTGGAGCTCTTTAATGGTGTTGTTCCTTGTTTTGATTTGTAGAATTGTGGCTTCTTTGAATTCCTTCATAGATTTAAGTTCTTCTTGCTGTGACTCTATCACTTTCCATAATGCAGAATTGTCAATGTTTTCATGTGTTTCTGTTGGTGTGTGGTTATCCGAATTGTATGAGCTAGGATGATTCTGCTTTGTTGGAGTCATAATTCCTTGATTTCTATTTTTTTTTTTGACCTTTCGCCATTGGATGCATTTAGCTGTCTGTTTTCTGTGCTTGGAACCACAGTGGATGATTTGGTGCAGGGGACGAGTTACTTGGCTATCTGTCGTTGCTTACAGGGGGATTTCAAGGTCACTGTGATTTTAATGGCTAGAGGCACTGTGATCTGGTGCAGCCTATTCCCAGGTTGTGAGTAATGGACCAGGATTGTTTCACTGCTCCCAATTCAGACTTCTCTATGTTGCACTCTGAGTTATCAGCCTTTAATGGTTCTGATGGTATGGGCCTGTTTGCCCAGGCACACATTCTGTGGGCTTTGTTTGTCGTCCCGGAGGCTGACAGGGTCTGGCTCCACACCTGATATGTCTGGATTTTCCAGGATACAGCTATGGTCCCGATTTCTGGTTTCTCTCTAGTCTTCTCGCCACAGGGCTGGACCCTGTGCCTGATTTCCTTCCTGTCTGCGCCTCCACGGGTCCCGTGGGTACCCCAAGCCCTGGATCCTCCGGCTGCCTGAGTGCACCTCTCGTCCCATCAGCTCCGCCGTGGGTGCACAGACCCCTGGTCCCACCCACGCCTGTCTCTCTCCCCAGATGACCTGCCGTGGACTGGCGGGGATTTGGCCTTGCCAGCAGTGCTCCCTCCCCAGCTGTGCTCTCGTGAGTGTGTGAGATTTGGCTGCTCCTGCCTGCTTTTGTGTTCCCCGCTTCCTGCACTCTCTCGGAACCTCCCGCCCTCCGCTTCACGAGCGGCTGCGGACCACCTGCTGAGCCCCCTGTTTGTTCCTTGCTAAGGCTTCCACTAGTTCGCAACCTTTTCTAAGTGGGTATAAGTTCAACCTGATGTGTGGGGAGCACAATAGGACAGCGATCTATGGCCAAGTGGACCCTGATTCTGCCTGCTGTAAGTTGGGAACGATCTTACCAGGCACCTCACCAAATGGGAGTTCCCGAATCCCCGGTTTAGTGGCCTCCGTGTCTGTGAGAGATGATGAGAGCCTTGCCCTGGGACTTTTAACAGTCCCTTGGGAGCTGTGAGCGTTCCCGGGGGGGGGGGGGGTCTAGCCCCTCCGGTTTTTGCACAGTGCCCAGTAACTCTGTGTTTTTTATGGCTCTTTTTTCCCCGCGTTCAGAATGCGTCAGTGTAGGTCCCCGCCATCTTCACTCCCCTCAATTTAAGACATTTTTAAATACACTTAATGATGTCCATTTTATTTGAAACATATTTTGCAATAAGTATTAGAACAAAAAAAGGCTCAACCCTAGAGGGGCGAGCACCCTGTTTGCCTGGCGACCCTCAATGAGAGAGACAGAGATCAAATTGATGCAAAAAGCAGGAGGATTTATTATTCTTACGTGAGTGGCCAACATTCATGGGGTCATCTACTCCTGAAGGAGAAGCGACCCCAAAATCACAAGGCTTAAGGTTTATATATGTTTTAGGGAAGATTTCAGCAATAGCTTAGTCATTGGTGTACATTACTGGAGAGGGATTTTGCTTTCAGAATCAGGAACTTTGGTCCTGGTGTTTGCTCAAAGAGAGCTTCCCAACCCTGGGGCCAGAAGGTTGTTTGCTCAGAGAGTGTTCTGATCCTGGGGGTCAGGTGTATCTTGTGTTTTTTCTCAGAATTTTTGCAAGCCATTTACCAAGGATGGTAGTTGGGGGTGGTGGTGTAACAATGTAATGAAAAGGTCACTGATAAGTTCAGGGCAGTGGAATTTTTACAAAATTTTGCTCAGTCTAAGATGGAGGCCCGAGTCTAAAGTCTATCTTTTCAGTTATTATTTTTAATGCTAGACTGGTCAACAAGTTTGGTTTGACAGGAATCTGGGGATATCAAGGCCATGTTACAGAAACATAGAACTTTTAGAAGTGCATTGAATTCTCTGAGAAGGTTTGTATAAATTGCTTACTCTAGTTACACCTGTGAACTGTGTATTTCCATGAGTCATAATGAAACCAAAAACATTATGCTGAGTGTGTGTCTTCACTAAGGCTATAATTAACTGTAAGAAGTCACTTTGTGTACAATTCAGAGTTCAAATTATTGACAGAGACAGCCTAAGGATTGGTAGATGCTGGCTGCTTGAAATATTCAGTGTGTAACTGTCTGGATCCACTGTTATTGCTTCTGAGACACAATGAAGGAGAACTCAACAGAGCTTGTGAAATAACAAAGCATATTACCTCAGGAAGCACAGAGAACAAAACGATCACATGGGGGACAAGGGCAAGATACACCTCCCTAGAACATATCAACTCTCTTGAGCCAATTTCTTTGCAATAGTGACATAAAATTTATGAGGCCACAGATGAAATTAATCTACTAATGAATAGACAACCCACATGGCCCAGTCAGTTTTCCACAATTGGGTCCATTACTTGAGCTTTAGGTTTTCATCACTTGAGTCCTTAAGCATATCTAAGTCATAACATATACTCAGCGAGGTTCTAATTCTGGATACATATTATGAGTAACTCAATAAAGTTGTAAAAATATTGATACTCAGTTCATCAAATACATAAATAAAAGCCCATCTTATGCTTCCACTTAATTATTTTTAAATGTATTTAATTTCTTTCCTTTTATTGAAAATAAATTCTTTTCTCGTATAATATATCCAGATTACAGTTTTCCTTCCTTCTAATCCTCCAAGTCCCTCCCAATTTCCCCTTTCATCTGGATTCATTCCCTTTCTGTCTCCCATGAAAAGGTACAGTCTTCTATGGGATAATAACATAATATAACAAAATAAGATATAATTATATTAAAAAAACTATCACATTAGAGTTGGACATGACAAACAGAGAGAAGAAAAAGAACCCAAGAGAAGGCACAAGAATCAGATATTTACAATCTCAGAAATCCCATAGTAACACTAAACTGGAAGCCTTAATAATATATTCAGAAGATGTGATATAGGCTTTTGCGGACCTAACCCGTCTTGACCTGATTCACATTAGCAGACAATAGGAGATAATATCTGGTCAGGAATGTTGTTACCTATTCCTCTGTGCCATCTGTAAAATCTAGCCCAACAGTTGTATGTCAGGTGGGTATAACCACTGACTCTGAAAACCCTGCTACTTTTCTTCTCTTTATGTATTTTTTTAATGTTGTAGTATTGTAGTAATACCTGAATTCTACAAGCTAAACCAAAAACTGTTTTTAGCATATCAAAGTTTAAGATTTGGCAAAATGTTTTCAGAGAACAGATGTTATCTCTTTTCTAATTCTGTAGTTTCTGTTGCCATGTACACATTCAAATTGTTTTTTGAATGATTGGAAATGGTCCTTTAATCTTTCTTTTAACCAAAACTACAAAGATCCTCAAGTGAATAGGCTATTTATTTAATCATTTTTAGGTCAACATTAATTATCATCTGTTACTTAGCCCTACCTTCATTTGATGCACATATCTATACGGTAATATTAAAAATATAAGAATATAAATTCAATATGGTAGATTATTTAATAAGTCAGTGGGCCTATTTTGCAACATTCCTAACTTTTATGTAAATTAAATGATGTAAGAAACACTCTTCTGAACATTTATTGCAACCCACTCACTATTTGTCATAAACTTGGGTAAGATATTTTTTATTTCATTTATTGGTTGGGGAAATTGGTGACATGAGTAAGTTGGTTAAATTGGCAAAGCTGCTACCTTAGTTTACTTGGGTGGCTACAATAAAAAAATGCCACAAAGTGAACTTTGGACAATATGCACATTTACTTCTTACAATTCAGGAGACTGAGAAGCTGAGGTCATTATGTTTGGCAACATCTGCGTCTGCGGAGGTCCTTTGAGCGTATTCTTAACAGATGTTTGTTCCCTGTACTCTCCACATGTTTTACATGGGAAATGTTGCTCTGAGATGTATTGTATATCACCATAAACCCCGATTCTGATGGCTCCATCCTGTGGACTAATCACTCCCAAATATCCCTGGGCCTTATATTATCACTTTATGGTTAGAGTTTCAGCGGAAGAACTTCAGATGTGCTTTAGAACACAAAAGACACAAGTGTACTCACTGAGAAGGGTAGATTTCAGAGGCAGCCTTGTCCTGTGTTTTACATCTTTAAAAGTTAATCCTTTATAACTCTGAACTATCAGAATAGCAACTGTCAGAAGTCTACACTAAGACATGCCCAATGACTTTAAGAAATGGAATGACGCATCTGCCTTTACTCAAACTCTCACAAAACATATCCAGTAAGATTAAAGAGACTGTTTAATGGTTAAAATGGGCCAGGCTTGGTAGTCACATCTGTAATTCTAAAACTTTAGAAGTGGAAATAAGAGGGTTAAAAGTTCATGATCATTCTGAGCTATTTTCAGTGTTCAAGGCCAGCCTGGATTATATCAGACCTTGTTTCAAACACATGAACAAATAAAAGAGAGAGTAATAAATCCCAATCCCCTGGAAATATGACAACTACTGTAAACTCAGACTTAGTAACTTATAGTGCAATTTTGCCACACTCTTTTTCTTTCTGTATTTCAATAATTAATCTATTGAATGTGGAAGGATTCTTGTATATGATACCACCCCAATTCATCATTTTTCAGATGGGAAGACCAGACTTAAAGTGAGTCCAAAAACTGATTAGGTAACATAGATAATCATTGTAAATCATATAAATCTAGAATAGAACAAACAAAAGAATAGGGGAAAGAGAAAGATACAGAGATCCAGCTATCACAGAGATGACCTAGGTTCTCCTGATTAGGTAAATTTGGATGACTTTGGATGCTACCACAAGATGTTCACTCAGGGCTATTTCATATGTGAGGGTAGCCTGCTACCTTCTTCAGTTGATATACAAACAGAAGCTTCTGTTTTTACAAACTTTTCTTTCAGCACTCAGTAAATAATTATGCTTACACTAAATTGTTTTAAGAACACTAACAAACCAATACCTAATGTATATGGTAGGGTATATGCCTCAAAATTTGGTAAAAATGTCCTGTGTCTAAATAGGATAAGAAAATGTGAAGGCTCCTCCTGTTTTTGTGATATGTTTCCTCCTAGGATAGATTAAGTTTTGTGTGTGCCCAGAATATGTATATCTTTATTCAGAGTTGCTTCCTGTGTAAAGCTTCCTTTCTATTTCAGGAATGAAAAAATAAAATGTAATGTATAATATCAAGGTTTTTTTGCCAAATAGTCACATCATTTTTTCTAATGACTCCTCATACCTCCATAATAGCATGAGATATTTATTTTTTATTTTTATTTTTAATTAGTTTACAAAGTGGCAGTTTTCCTAATGAGATTTCCTGACATATTTATATTTGTTGACCCTTGGATTATTTACTCTTCTCCACCATCTCTTTTTTCCCTAGCCCAGCTGAACAGAAAACAATTTCTATGACTGTGAAGGGATTATTTTAAAAATATCCCTTAGAGATAAAGGCTGAACTTGTGCAGTAATGAGGGAGCTTAAAATGTCGGAAGAAACAGAGTAAAGTCTCAAATGGCTAACTATAAGAGCATAGAAGTTGTAACCTAGAAGAAATTATAATTCAGAAATTTTATTGATTTCTATAGAAGTTATTGTGACATAATATTTGTATTTTCCCACATTTCTAGTTATTCCAGCTTCCTTGTTTTTCTCAAACAAACTCCATGAGACTGTCCCAGAAAGGCAATATTACCTGTGCTATGCACATTAGGAATTTGTCTCCATTTTCAGTTCATTTAACCTAAGGTTTTTTGATAAATACACAGCTGATTTCATGTTAAATAATGTCCAGAATTGTTAATACTACACAGAGACTTTTGGGAGCTAATAATTTTTATTGCAGCTAGTGTCCGCCAGTAAATTGAAATGCTTACTCTCTAACACAGAGATACCCAGGCAGATGGTTGGCTGATAATTTATAAGAATTCTTTCTTAAAAGACTCTGAATGGAATTTTAGTCAGCAAGTAAGTACAGGAACCTATTTTGTTCTTCAGAAATGAAATGAAGAATTTAGAGGGCCATTGAATGTGCTGAATTTTTACAGTTCATCAGCTCTAGGTCATTTGTTCTTTGCACCTACACTAATATGCCATCCTCACACAGCTCACATTCTCTGGCTTTTTTTTTTTTTTTCAAGAGGCTTAGAGTCCTAACTTTCTCATCTCAAAACTGGTCCTTTATAAGTGAAGTGTATGGAAATATAATAGAAATTAAAAAGCCAGTTATCTTCATCAGACCTAGGTCAATATAACTTCCAATTCTAATTTGTTCTAATTTGGTAAAGATTGAACCCTTCAAGCCATGTGTGTCAGATGAGTACAGTCCTCTTAACAACACTGATTTGCTGAACCATGTGTGTTCAAAAGGGAGCTGAGGGGCCCCCAACTAATCTGTGGATGGGGCAGACTAGGCCAAGTGAAGTTCTGGCCATGTCGGTGGCAGGCCAGGCTGATGGTGCAAGAGAGGCCAAGGAAAGTCTGACCCTCTGTGTGGGAATATGCACCCCAAAAGGCCTAGCCCGCCAGGCTGAGGCAGTCATGCAGGAGAAGCAGCAGAGGTCCAGCGGAGGCCATGGGGATGGCCTAATCAAGAAGCAAGGCTAGGTGGCCAGTGGCAGCAATGGGGCAATAATGAACCCAGGCTGCCAGTGGTAGGAGGCCTAGCTAGCTAGGTGGAGGTCCGGCAGGACCCTGGGGCCCTTGGGAACCTGACCACCCAGGCAAATAGTAGTGGCGGCGGATCCTTCAAGGAAAGAAGAGACTCTCCTCCCCCTGCCGCCAAAACAAATAAACAAACTCAGCCGTTCATCACAGGGGCAGAGAAAAAAAGGGAATTTTACTTTGTGAATCAGTATTATGTACATTTGGATAGTGGGAAGGGGTTTGGGAAGGAGACACATTTGATTCGCTGGGTATTGTCCAATCAGAAGACAGAAAATGGAATGCCTAATTAATTCATGGGCACTGAGAGTGGGAAAAACTCCAGAGAGGCCAGAGGCCTAGACTGAATGTCATCTGCTGAAAGGTAAAACACCAGCAGATCTCATTACCATGGGAGACTCTGAGGAGGGTTAAGAGCATGACAGGTCTCCTGGGATCCCCAAAATCAAAGGAAAGAGGGGGTTCAGTTGAACAAGGGGAGTCTATTGTCCAGACTTCTACCCTTCTACCCTTGCCAGCAGAAAACCCCACAGAACAAACCACTTAATCTTCTGTGTGTGGAATGTGAGGGTTTGTCAACAGTGGAGCAGAAATCGAAGTTTCATATTCAGAGTATCAATAAGGTAGAGTGTCTTGAGATTCTGTCCTGAAATTCTGAGCCCTACTATGAATAAATATGTGGAGTGTACAAAATAAAAGAGAATATTTGTTGGATTACAATTGTATTGTTTTTTATTTACTAAGCCTCTTTATGCAGTATGATTGCCAAAGTGCTTTAGGTAACTTTTTGGAAACAGGGAACATGTCATAGCTTGTATTAGTATATAAACAGATTTGTGGGAATATGTGGGATTGTTTATAAATGTGCAGGTGTATATGCACATGGAAGTAGTATGAACAGAGAGCAAAAAAAAATACAAAAAAAACAAAACACCTCTCCTTCTGTTCACGTTTATTTTTAAGTAGGGTCTCTTGAACTCAACTACTAAGCTTATGTTGGCTTACTAGCAAGATCTAGGGATCTGTCTCCATCTACAGTGTGAACCACCATGCCTGGACTTTTAAATATGGATCCTGGAATTGAACTCAGGTCTTGTGCTCGACAGACAAGCACTGCATTGACTGGGCTGTCTCCTATGATCCTTAGATAAAAGACACTACATATGTATGATCAGGGGTAAGTCTGTCACTTCAGAATATTGGCTTTGTGTCATGATTTAAGGCTTTAATTATAGTAAAAGAAATGAAAATGAAGAGAGGAGACCGATTTACTTACCAGTACATATCTAAAAATCAGAGATTATTTATTTTTCTGTCTTTTCTCTAAGACAGCAATACTTCATTGAGAATACTTTAGAGAATGTCAACTGTAAGGAAAAAAATCATATACTTTATCTAACAAAGAAGTATCCAATTTTATTTTTATAGTTCATTTAAATGGACATATAATTATACATATTATAGAATAAAATTGGTTGATTTCATACATTGTTATAATATATTGTGATCTAATCTGGGGTTTTATTTAGCATTTCCATCCCCTTAAATATTTATCATTACTTAATGATAGCTTGTGGCAATCTCCATGCTACCTTCTTCATGATATCTAAATTTTAAAATTGCACAGATGAATCAAAGCATGTGCTTGACTTACGTTACTTCATACACCAAACTCCAAGTACATCTATTTTGCTGCAAATGCCAGATATCCCCTTTTGTATTATTTGGCTCCATACCATTCCACTGTATCTATGTTCCAAAATGTATCTGTACATTTGCTGTTAATGGAAGATTGTTGATAACTTGTCTTGGCTGTCATGAATAATGTAATGAACATAGATTATCTATATTTCTTTAATGTCTTATTACATTTTCTTGTTATATAACACTCAGAAGTGATATGGTTGGGTTGTAAATAATAGCTATTATAAATTATTTGAAAAACCTCCATAGTGTTTTATCCTATCTCTATACTAATTGATATTTCCACAGAAGATTAAAAAAGTTAACCATTTCTCCAAAAGCATGAGATTTTTTTTCTGTTTATTTATTGCTTATTTATTTATTCATTTATTTATATTTGAGACAGAGTCTCAGGTGTCCTAGAATGGCCTTGATCTTCTGATCTTCTTGCTTCTACCTTCTTAGAAGTATGTGCCCCTATACCCAAGTTTTTATTACTATGGATTAAATTCAGGATTCCTGCATACTTATACAGCTCTCTACAAATTGAGCTACACTACAATTCAAAGCATTAAGTTTTAATTATTTTGTTCAGTTTCTCATTCTAGCTCTTCAACATTATTGATAATACACAATAGAATATGTGTGAGTTTCTCTTCTTTCAAAAATTAAATCTCAAGTTCATTTCTTGTCTACTGAATAATTTTGAAATCCATGAACTCACATTAATGTTTAGTAATGGTGTAACATAAATTAATCATGATATCACAACTTCTGGTATGACTTTACTAGTAATTGGTTCCTAAATTCCATGTAGCCTCTGTAGTGGATAACAGATCAGCTAAATTTCATAGATTTTAGGGTTGACAGAAGCCATGAAACTTAAATCACATTATATTTGATAATGGGGCAATAAGTAGGCATAATAAGTTTAGTTCTCTGTCCCCAGGGTTCACTGAATCCTGTCTCAAAGGTCAAGCTATGTTTTGCTGTCCTAAGAGACAATGAGGACCCTGATGATAAAAGCAGAGATGGCAATGGTAAGATCCAGGCATCCCACAAGAAGCCCAGTAGGGGACTGCAGAGCTCTTCTGGCCATATGCTTGGGTCAGGTTTGTTGACTACTGAGCAGCAAGGCTTTACGTTTAGTGTGGTTGGATTATATAAGTCATCTTTATTAGGTTAAGAGAATGACATGGCATTTCCATCTTTGCAATAGCAACTCACTAAGTCCAGGACCTTCTGAAATGAGGCTCCTCTACCCCTAGTACTTATGGGGATAAAAGGAACACACTTTCGCCCCTGTGACTGGATTCATCCTCAAAGCATGTACACAGGACATTCTAAAAATATAATAGTAACAAAACACAACTTAATTTTCCAAGTCTTTTGTCCCTATTAATTTTCTGAAGCAATGTAAGAAAATTAATGTATGACATCTAGATCATACCTTGTGTGACGAAATTATTTTATTTCAAGGTGTATAAAGCCAACTTGAAATCGTTTCCTGAGTTTCCAAAATAATAACTTTAGTTTTATTTGCATATTGGTATGGTTGGTGCCAATGGATACTATAAAGAATACAAATTTTTTCTTGCAAAACTATCAAAACAAAGGTAAAAATAAGTAAAATAAATAAATAAAGTAAATAAAGAAACTTACATGGTGAATTTCTCTGTGTTATTACTTTGATATTGTGTGGATGGACAGTTTATATTCAACATAACAAACGATAACTATATTTTTATAGATCTCTGAGTCCTGCTTAATTATTTTGGTCATAGACACACTAGTGTCCTAATATATTTTTTGTTATATAGCTGACTGAGCAGTTGAAGAACATGGTGCTGTCGTAGAGTCATGGACATCTTATTGTACCCCTTTTTCACTGAAGATACAAGAAGAGACAGAGCAAATTTGCTATCTGGAGTCTCTGTCTTATAGGGCCAGTAGTACTATGATAGGGGGCTGCAGTCTCATTATCTCATCTAATATACATTACAGCTGAAGACTAACCTCTGAATACTATTAAGATATGATATAGGGATATTGAAACAAAAACTTTGTTAACAAATATATTTATTAATAACTAAAAACATGTATTACCTAACAACTAACCCTAATAATAACTATAAACTGTTGTATTAGGCCAGTGAGGCTTGGTGGGAGGATTGCAGACCTGGCAGGCCTGGGTAATCTTTGCTAAGGCCTGACCACACTTAGGTCTACTGATGATAAGCCCTGAGACCAAAGATGGTCCTTTTCCTCAATAATTAAATACACCAAGACCTTTTAATATTTAAATACTTAAGCCTTAGCTGAGTAAACACTCAATTTGCTCTGTCTCTTCTTTTGTCTTCAGTGAAAAAGGGGTACAATAAGATGTCCATGACTCTACAACAACACAATTTAGCTCATCTATATTAAGTGGACCACCTAATCCCAACCACTTGCTGTACCTACCGGAGCTCTCCAGACACATTTGTCCGTTTCTCTGTCTCCTGGCAGAAACAGAACTTCCTCTCTCTCTTCCCAGGGTTCCTTTCTTCCTCCCAGGAAGCTCCACTTCCCTATACTCTTTCTGTCTAGCTAATTGGCCATCAGTAACTTTTATTATCCAATAAGAGAATACCTCAGATAGGGTGTTAATCAGATCTCAGAGAATTGAAATCAACTTTTGAAAACTGTGCATAAGATATTTCTCCAACAGGGTATAAATTTCCAACCTACAAACTTTTAGGGGACACATGTAGACTGAAGAAACTAGTACAGAGTTTTCCCCTGTAGCAATGAAATAAGATAAAAAAACAGAGTATTTAGGTTAATAAAATTTCTATTGTAGAGTTAGCTTTTACTGCCCCTTTAGAACAGGAATGAATGGTACCAAGAGGGAGAAGGATGCCTAGCACATATTGGTTACATCTGTATCTCTGCTAAATTTTCTTGTTGCCCTTTGTCTTGTTTTTTATGACATTTCCAGAACTAGTAGGAAGGTAAAGTCCTCATGGCTTAGTGGATGTTTTACTCCTGTCTAGTGGACAACAGATAAGTATGCACACTATTCAGTAACAGGTTTAAGTATATCCATGCTGGAGATAGATGTAGCACTTAGTAGGATGATATAATGAGGAAAATGAACCCACCACATCACATGCAGATTTGCATTCTGATTAGGGGAGAACATACACCAGGTGGGGCACATTCTGAAGTTCAGAGAAAGCAGGGGATGTCCGATTAGAAGGGTTATAGTGGCTTGTATTGACAAGATGGCCTCTTACCCTCTCACCCTCTCTCTCTCTCTCTCTCTCTCTCTCTCTCTCTCTCTCTCTCACTCAGAGGCTGAGTGGTACCTGTCTCTGTTGCTATCCTTCTATTTTGTAAAATCTGACAAGGCAGAACTTTGATGACAAATTATAACTGTATAAGTAAAAAGTTGCCGGCCTCTGGGACATAAAGACCAAACAATTTGTTTGTTGGACCCCTGCCCCCCTGCCTCCTCACTACTTCCAGAAAAGTTTGTGGTTTTGACAAGATTCCTCTCAGGGAAGCTTTTTAAATGAGCTGTATGATGAATGTATGTTTCAAATCTCGACATAAAACAAAAATCATTAGATTCTAAAGAAGAAACATCTCAAAGAAATATGTCAAATCAATTTTATTGCATAAAAACCTTTAATTATTACCTTTGTACATGTCTTAGTACTAGTATATGCAGAGGTTTATTGATAAGGATTTAAGGGGCTGATTTTTGGTCTATCAGAGGGTAGAATGGTCAAATGTAAAACTATGCAGAAGGTGAGTCTTATTTTCTCTCTCTCTGTCTTTCTCTCTGTGCATATGTGGGCATGTATATTTGAGTGTATATGTGCATTCATCTGTGTGTAATGTGTGTGTGAGCATCACATGTATACATGTATTTGAAGGTAGAAACTCAAAAGAGGATGTAAAGATAGAGAATTATCAAAGACACTTTATATAAAACAGTGTCTTAAAAGCAATTGATGTTCTTTTGTGGCTTTGTCCAATACCAATACACATGTAGCATACATGCACAGACACACATAAAAACAAATATACATGCAAATAAAAATATGAATAAATTTTGGGGCTGTGAAGATGGCTTAAGAGAACACTATTGACTCTTCCAGAGGACCTGGGTTCTGGTCTCAGACCCTAGGTGGATTCCCACAACTATATTTACCTTTAGTTCCAAGTGATCTAATATCCTTTTCTGGCTTCAGCAGACACAATACATTACTATGGTGTACATACATGCATGCAGGCAAAACAAACATACACATAAGATAAAAATAAATAAATATTAAAAATGAATCTTTAAAATACAATGGCATCTTAATTTTATACATAGGGATAAAAAGCATTCTGCAAAGCTAGGAGCTCAGAGGAAAAGAGAATTTGACCACAAGAATACCAGCTCAGAAGCATTGAGTGTTGCTTCACAGCAAATATTACACACAGAACAGAAGTATGGGAAATGAGAAGTGTTTCTTTTTTCTCTCTGTGCTATCTATCTATCTATCTATCTATCTATCTATCTATCTATCATCTATCTATCATCTATCTATCTATCTATCTATCTATCTATCTATCTATCTATCTATTTAGTTAGTTTTTTTAAAAACAGGTTTCTCTGTGTCCTGACTGTCCTGGACTCCTTTTGTAGACCAGACTCTTCTCCTCAAACTCACAGAGATCCCCCTGCCCCTGCCTCCTGAGTGCTAGGACTAAAGGGGTGTGCCACCACGCCCTGCCAAGCGTTTCTAAACTGACCTTCACTTCATGTCCTTCCTAATTTCCTTTACTCCTGAAAATATTTTCTCTGGATAGTCTCATGGCCTTTGGACAATAGTGTGTGATAGCATAAAAGATAAGTTCTGCAGCCACTCTTCTGTGAAGTCCTGTCTTCGTAAATCACTTAGTTGCTTGGACAGCTTTTAACTATTCTTTTTTTTAAGATTTATTTATTTTATTGTGTGTGTATTAGTGTTCTGCCTGCTGCCTGCAAGTGTGTCTGTGTAACACACGTATGCCTAATGGCCACTGTAATATGAATAGGGTTTCAAACCCACTAGAACTGGAGTTATTGATGGTTGTAAGTCACTGTGTGGGTGCTGGGAATTGAACCAATGTCCTCTGCAAGAGCAGTAAGTACTTTTAACCACTGAATTATTTTCCTACCCCTAATTTCAATTATTCTTAAAATTCAAAATAACAATATTCATCATATAAGATACCTTAGAATGTATGTACAACTTGCATAGAAATTAAACTAACAATAAATAATGCCAATGAAGATGTAATAAAAGTAATACTTTACAGATATGAATTAGTTTAACACTTAACATAAATTGTGAACTAATTATTATTATATAGATTTTACAGATCAGAAAACTCGGTTGTGGCTAGATAATTTCTCCAGATTTATTGAATCACCAAAAATAAAGATGAAATTCATTCTAAGGCATGCTTTGTCTAGAAACAAAGTGTCCAAACACCTTGCTCTAACAATGACTAAATACATTAGAAGTAAGGCTTCTTATCATTCCATCATATTGGAATATTAACTAATCTCTTTTTTATGTTAAAATTAGGAATCAATAACTTGGCTCAGTGGTCAAAAACGTCTGTCCCACCCTTGAGCAATGGAGTTCAGCACTGAGACCCACATGGTAGAAGAAAAGAACCAATTATTCAAGATTTTTTGACTTCTATCCTCACAATATAAGCAAATGAAATATAATTAATTTAGCACTTTTTCTTTCTTTCTCTCTTTTTTCTTTTCTTTTTCTTTCTTTTTTTGGTTCATCACCTCTCAGTATTGTGTGTTTCTATGGAACCCTTTGTGACATGGGAAGATAGGGTCTAAATTCTCTGGAGTTTTAAGATCTAACTAAAATATTCAAATTACAACGTAGTAAGTTTTCTCTAACTGTAGACAAGGAGAAGGATCTGTGTACAATTTATATAGATAATACCATCTGTATAGGACAACACGTGCTGTTGTCCTACTTTTTCTCAAGCCTGACTTACTTTAAAAGTCTGCATTATGTTCTTGCATCAGAAAAGTAAGTTAGTGATTTTGGTTTTCTCTGAACTGCCACATTCTGCCAGACTAAGTTAATAAGCACAACACCATGAAGTATTTCAGTATTGAATTGTTTGGCTTACCCCAGACAATATGGGAGCGTGGTATCTGCTTTTTCATCTGGGAAGCATTTTGGAAAACCAGCTCTGCTTCTTGTGTATGTAGCTTTTTATTTGAAAGCTTAGCAGAAATAACACAAAACAATCCACCATTAAAGTTTCTGGAAAAAAATCAATGAACAGTTTACTTCCTTGTCTTTGTTCTCCAAATTTTGTTATATATCAAAATGGCCTTATTTCTATGAAAAATGGGATTTCATTATTTCCCATTACTTTCTCTATCTTGAAGCTAATATTTCAAGTTGCAGGAAGGAAATTGGATACTAGGAGCTTACCTGGTTTCATCCTTTATTGATTCACACATTTATTCACCTACAATTTTATACAGTCTTCTAGAAGAATGAGATATATCCATATGTACTGACATGAAGGACTGTTTAGGATTCATATTAAGTTGGAAAAGAAACCTGCTGTTGCTTTTCTTTCACAAAACATAAAACAAAGCAATCTTACTTATGTATGAGTATGTACAGATAAATTAGAAGGATGTATACCAAGCCATTGGTACTGGTTAGTTGTGGAAGAAAAATTACATGGATGTATGGGCAGTGAGGAAAACATGAACAGATCTGTTGTTTATGTGATTCTTTTTTGTTGTTCAGTTTTTCCCTACTATTTTATCACCAGTTATTAGAAATAAGTACATTATAAAATCCTTTTTGTTATAAAATACAGGTATGCATAGAGGCCTTCTCACTCTTCCCTATGTGAATCCAGCTCACTCTCTGCTCAACTTATCTTCAATATATATTATAGCCCAATGCATCACTCTTAATCCCTAAGCTCACAGCACTGTGTGCGATTTTACAGCATTATCTCATGACTACC
>CAJQZJ010000753.1:3506024-3536265 GCA_907164525.1 Lophiomys imhausi | reverse complement strand
GAGTCTTTCCTGTTTTTCCTGACTTCAACCTTGTTTTTCAGTCTATTAAGTCTCCTGTTTGTTTCCTGTTTTTAGTCCACATGCTGATAACGCTCTTTATGCACCGAATTAAGAAACAGTATCAGAAACCCCTATATATTTTCTAAATCTAATTTGTCTAACTGCCTATACATTAGTGTCTTTTGTCAATTACATTTCTCTAAAGAGCTGACAATAATGTGCAAATATATTGTGAAGTCCATGAAAAAGAATGATTTAATTTTGTTTTGTGTGTATTTCCAGCTTAACACAGTATCTAAACTGATAGAGATCAGATTATGTGTTGACACATATCTGTAGTCCCTGTACTAGGAAGCTGCCACAGAAGAACTGCTGCAAATTCAAGGACAGCCTGGGTTACATTCTGAGTTCTCAGATAGCCTTGGATACAGGGTGAGACGATTTCCTTCTTAAAAATCCAAATATAAATAAACAAACAAACAAACAAATAAATAGTGGGATTCCAATGATTAGTTTGTTTTTGGCTTTCATCTCTTTTCTACTATTTACCTTAGTGTTAAAATTTACTTTAAAGCAGTGCTTAAATTCTACTCAACACTGTAACCATCCATAAGATATTTTCTCTGTTTTATTCAACTGAGAGCAAGGTTTCAATTTTTCTCTTATGTTTTTTATCATAATTTATCCTAATCACTTCTTCTATGTCTCAATCCTTTGAGGTCAGTGCAATTAATTTGGCTATTTTGCTAGCCTCACTAACTCTTGGCTAAGAGATTACTTTTAAATCATTATTCAATGATTTTAATTGTTATCTTCAGGTACTATAAGGGCCTCTGGCAGATTTTCAACCATGTCAGTTTTATCTTTGATTTATATCCTGTTCCTGAAATGAAAATTTGTGGATTTGATAGTATAGCTTACTCTAATGATAGTTACAATTATCAAATAAGAAATTAAAGTCCTATAATGAAGGAATCTTATTATTCTGTATACACTTGTATAATTACTTATAATATACTTATTCAAATACCTAAAAATATTTGTGAATTCAAATGATGTACACACACATACACAAATACATACATTCAATCTTTGTTAGTTTAATGTGCTATGATCACAAAATATCATATGATATTTTATAATACTTATCAATTTAATTTCTTAATACACCTGTCTTGTTTATGCATGCAACTTTAGTCAAATGCCATGTAAATCAAACAAATAAACTGTAACTCTTGTAAGTCAGAACCATCAGAGAAGAAACAAATACAGGGTTCTAGATGAACCTAAAGTTTCTGCTGAAGATAGATATATAAACAAACATCTGGGCACAGAAGTCTAAAAAATTAGTTGTAGCCACTTAAAGCTGAGTGGAGATTAATTAAGTCATTGTGAAAGAAATAATTCTAGTCTCTTTCTAATAAACACAAATAATACTATATAAAATGAGACAGCTACAAAGTGCTTCAAGAATTTGATTAGTCATGCCTGCCTTTATACACACTTTCTCTACTTTCTTGCTTTCCCAGTCCAACATAGGTGTTCTTTCTTGTTCCTTTTCTTCTGTTTTGTTTTTGAGATTTTTCAAAATGAGTAACACACACACACACACACACACACACATACATAGTTTATTTATTTGTTTTTGTTTTCCATAAATCTCCCTCTTCCCTGTCCCACTAAGTCCCTTTAAGTGGTTTTGTTATATACACATACTTGTATTTACGGTTGACTACTGACTACTTGGTAGATTTTCCTTTGAGAAAAATCTATTCTGCTTTCATCATCCACTGATTGCCTATAGTTCTTCATCTAGGGTTGGGGCTTTGTGAAATATTACTGATCCACATTGGCATCCCATCTGGTGGTACCCTTCTCTTAATGCAGATGTTGTTTAATCAACCTACTCCTGAGGTTTTATGGACAGCTTCCCTCTCATATCTTTTTTTTTGGCTTTTCAAGAAAGAGTTTCTCTGTGTAACATCCCTGTCTGTCCTCAAGTTCACTCATAGATGTCCCAACTGCTAAGATTAAAGGGATTACAGGCATGCTCCATCACTGCCTTCATATCTCGAAGACACTAGCTCACAGAAGCTTTCCTGGCCCTCTGGCTTTCATATTTGTGCCCCCACATAATGCTAAAGGAACATTAGTTTTTGTTTTTTATTCTCTTTGTTTTCAAACTCATATATATCTTCTTGCCTTCATTGAGTTAATTTGCTATTGGTTTGATATCCTAAAACTCAGGAGTAACTCTGTTCCTAAGGATTACTTGTAACTGCATGCACTAAAACCCATGAATTAAAGTTTCTCCCTTGAACACCTCTTCCAGGCCTTTGTCTAGAAAGGATCAAGTAAATCCATAATGACTTTTTAGTGGCTTGAGGTCCAAAGCCACTATTTGTATTTTTCTGCAACAAAATTTTAGAATGTAAACTTGTCTTTAAACTTAATATTTAGCTCATGTGGTTTGAATGATGTTCACTCATATAGGCTACTCTTGCCAAGACTGACATTTGTATAGATGAATTAATCCCCAAAGTACAGTCACAATTTCTTAAGTGCAAAGATAAGACCCTAGAAATGCTATTTGGAAATGTCATTGTTCTGCAAACATCATGGACCATGCTTACACAAACTCAGGTGGGATAACCTAGTCCTGCAACCTAAAAAGTGGATTATATTTTTTCTTTTAATTTTTATTTTCTCTCTTACAAACATCTTCATAATAACTTAAAAGCTAATACAGAAACACAGACAATAGTTGGGTCCTTCTCCAGGGTCAGGATCAGCAGTGTCCCCAGGTAAACCTCTCTCCCTTGCTTAAACTTATCGAAGTTACCATCCCTTATGATTGCAACATCTTTCTGAGATCCCACTGAAGGACCTGTCGAGACTGTTTTATAGTCACCTTAAATATATACAGAATGAATATGCTCTACAATACCAATATAAAGAATATAGTTCAATCCATATATGAGTCAGTCGTGGAGTGTTTTATTATCACAACTGTGTGAATGCAACACTTTAATATAAAGTGCATAAGTAGCTTTGATGAAAAGATTACTTCATCAGATTATTTTATTGTTTCACTCATTCTCATAAATTCGATAGGCTGCCTCTCTTCACAGTTCTTTAACTGGCATCATTTTATTGGAATTCTGTAAAATTTTTAATTACCAGTAATGATAATCAAATTGAGTGTAACAATTTAAAATAAAAAGCAAGAATTTTTCTTTTTCTTAACTTTTTTTTATTAATTTATTCATTTGCATTCTAATGGCAATTGCAATTCTCTCCCTTCTCTCCACCCGGTTTCACCATCCCACCCTCTTTCTTCTTTCCTTGTCCCCCTTCTCCTCAGAAAAGGAGAACCACCTCCATCAATCCACCCTTGTTCTTCAGGTCGCATCGAGGCTTAGAGCACCCTCTTACAATGAGTCCAGACAAGGTTTCCCAGCTAGGGTAAAGTGATCCACCAACAGGCAACAGTTTCCAGGCCAGAAATAGCACTTGCTCTACTTGCTAGGGGATGTATGGGAAGAGCAAGCTACCTATCAACCACATATGTGTAGGGGTCCTAATTCCAGTCTATAAATATGTTTTGATTGATGTTTTAGTCTCTGTAAGCTTCCAGGGGCCTAGGTTAGTTGACTGTTGGTCTTGTGGAGGTCATGTGCCCTCTGGATCACTCTGTTTTAACTCCCACTCTTCTACAAGACCCCAGGAGCTTCACTTAATGTCCAGCTATGGGTCTCAGCATCTGTTTGGATTCTGCTGGGTGGGGCCACTCCTCTCAGAGGATAGTTATATTAAGTTCCTCTCGGCAGGCATAGCAGTGTATCATTAATAGCATCAGGATTTGGCTCTCTTCCATTGTGTGGTTCTCAAGTTAATTGACCCTGCACACAAAATGTACAGGGATAAAGATGGAGCAATAATTAAGGAAATAGCCAACTAAGAATTTTTCTCTTAAAACAGATAGCAGTCTTGGGAAAGTAACAAACAGTAGTGCTCTAAATAGTTTACTGTTTTCCTCTACACGTTTAAATGGGTCACTAAACACCTGGAGAGTTGAATATTATGAAGTTTTTTAGCAGGTGATTTTTTTCTCTTTTGGTTTTATAAATGAACAGCACTGCATAACTCTGACTGTTCTAGGAGAGCCAACTCCATATTTCAACCATTTAATTCATCTTTCATTCATCTTCTTCAAAGGTGTTTGAATTTAGTAAATTAATATTAGTAAATTAATAATAAAGTTAACCTCTTTCAAATCTTTATATTCCTATAAAAGAATTATTGTGATGTATATGGCACATTTACCATAAAGAAGGCTGTCTGGGGTGGTGGTAGTAGTGGTGGTGGTTTTCAGTGAATCAGAACATTATTTTAACAATTTGCTGATGTCTTCCATTTTTAAAGAAGAGATATCTAAAACCCGTCAAATTAGATGTCTTCCATCTACAGAGAACTCAAATGAGAAACGTGCTTGGTTATTAAATTACAGAATTAGCCTTTGCAAATTTTTATTGTTTATATTAGGAGAGACAATTCTTGATATTAAACTTTACATTGGAGGATATTACCCAACCACCCACTGACAGCATTTTAGGCTTTTCAATTTAGCTGTTCCTGTGCAATTGTGGGAGGAATTATAAGCATACTGTGGGAAACTGGATAATTATAGCAGGGCTTTTTAAAAACAATCCTTGCCTAAAACAACCTTATAGTAATGATCACCTTGAAGTTCTTATATTTTTATCTAGTGCACAAACAATATTTGCTATAATTGTATAACTCAACTTAGATATGTGTATGAATTGTGTTATCTCCAGAGGAAGCACTTAATGTGTTACCTGTTAGTATGCAGTAGAATGGATATTCCACACATGCTTAAAAGTATAAATTGCTTCCTTCCAGTTATATTCTATGATGCCCCTACTTCCAGATATGGAATTCAACAAATCTTATTAATTCTAAGATGCCCTTTTGTCCCCAAAATTTCAATCTTGAAATTGAGGCACATTTGTAGCATTGCTTATTTACTTAGTTTTCATCAAGCATTTATTTTGCATAATATATAAAATAACATGGTCTCTTATTTGATAATATTTTATTTTTAGACATTGGTGACCTGATATGTCCATGTGTTTGTTCATATGTCTGAATATGTATGTATTTATGTGTGTAGGTTTAGTATGTATATGTGTACGTGCTTGTGTGCATATGTGTGCATATGCATATGCTTGTGTGTATGTATGTATTTATATGTATGCAAATGTGTACGTGTTTGTTTCTATTGTACATGTCTGTTTACATGTGTGTATGTATGTGTGTGAAAGTACATATGTATTTATGTTTTTATGTGTGTGTGTCTGTTTGCCTGTGTGTATGTGTGTGGGTATGTATAATCAGTGAGCTCTGAAAAAAATTGAACTTTACATTTTACATGACATATGGAAGTCATTTCTATTTTAACTATGAAAATTGCAACAAAAACCATAACATTTACATAATAATTCAAAAATGAAAGCTGAACTGGGGTGGGGGGACTGTTATGTAGGGACACTCCACTCCAGAGGAGTGGGATGGAAGGTATAGGGGATAGAGGGTGGGAAGGCAGGACTGGGAGGGGTGGAAAGAGGACACTGTGATGGAGATGTAACCTGAAGGAATAAATAAATAAATTTAAAAAATGAAAGTAATTAATTCTATTCCTTTCAACATTGAGCTTACTGTGTATGTGTGTGTGTGTGTGTGTGTGTGTGTGTATATGGTCTCTTTATCTTTTAACCTTCTATGTGAATTGTTTAAAGGAATGTTTACTTAATAAAGAAAAAACGTACATTGATTCCTAGGGAAATAGTATTAAAAGTAAATGATTTTTTTCCTCTCCCGCCCTCTTACATATTTTTTAATAATGAATGCCGAGTAGTAACACACAGACATACACACAGACACACACACACACACATACCCCCAAACACACACACAGGCACAAGTACACACACTCACACTTCGACACCCACATGTGCTCACATTCATGTACATTAATAGACATGTGAATACGCACATGGACACACACACTAACATATTCTCTTCGCAGTAATTCCACTAAAACCAAGCTATGTGTGTAACACTGAAGTCAACTGTAATATGTCAACTGCATGTCACTAAGTACTTAGTGCTTGCAGGAAAAAACTCCATTTATTTTAATAATAGAAATTACATTTAATCAATATGCTTTTTGCTTTGAATCCATTTGTTACTCCAGAAAAAGCTTTAATAACATGTTAGGGGGAAAATCATCCATCTGAAGAATAAACTGAAGAGAAAGAGCTGGATTTGCTTTATTCCAATTCAGCAGCTGCAGAATTGACACAGATTTTATTCTCTGTGACATCACAACACCTACTATGTTGTGATTGAGATCTTGGAATTAATTTTTTTCTTATTGGTACTATACATTTTACTAACTATCAATAAATACATTTTTTCTTTTTATACATTTTGTTATTTATCTTATTATGTAAATGTATTTCTGTGTGGACATATGTGTGACACAATATACATGTGGATATAGAAAGACAACTTGCTAGATTCAGTTCTCACCTGGTCCTATGGGCCCAGCAATTGAACTTACATAATCAGGCTTTTTGGAGAGAGCTTTTGCCTTTCATGCCCTCTCACTGGGCCTAAACATTTTCTTACCTTTGGTAAGCATATTGATTCCACTTTTATATAATTGAGTATAAATTATTGAATAATTTTATTTTATATTATAATCTACTCATTTTCAACATAAGAAAATACATTTAATGCCCTTAAGAATTAGAGTAAGTGTAACTATCCCTGTAAAACATGAACATATATTTAGATGTTATCACACTGGGGTCATCTCAATTTTCATTAAACATTTGATTTCACTTCTTTGTAAAGTAAGGATGTTCTGTAAGATTTATCAAATTTTCTTTGTAGATTTCTATACTGCATTACTTAACTAATATTCTAGAGTTAAAGCAAGCAGAGCTATAAACTGTGAGAAGTGGAGTCAGGATGGAAATTGCTATCATTCTGTGCATGGCCTTCACTGTGCTGGCACACCAGGTTTAGGATGGTAAAATATCAACACAATAGGTCTACATAATTAAATCTTATTACATCCTACTCCTACCCAAATTCAGCTCTGCTTATTCAGTTTGAAGGAGAGTGCTTCTCTGCATTGCTTCATAGTTACAAAGCAGATAAATGACAAGTATCAATCTGCTACTATCTTGATTTGTAGTGGAAACTAATTTTTTTATTCATTTATTTACTGTCAGAATTTTGTCTTAAAAAATAAACTGTCCGTTTTTAATCCTTGGTAGAATCTTTTTAAGAAGTGACTTAAATGATGTACAATACAGAGATCAGAGAAGAAGAGACTTTGACATTCTTGCTGTCATGTGTACTCCTGCCAGCCTGCCATAGAGCAATCTCTCACCCAGGAGGTGTATGAGGGAACTTGACTTTTGGACCAAATGCCAAAGCAAACTTGCAATTTAGTCAAAGATAAGTCAGACTGTTTCTTGGCATTTGTATTGATTAAATGAAAAACAAATTGGATTTTGATTTTCTGTGTTTTTTTTTAACTACCTGTTAGCAGGTGGTATTGATGTTCCCCTCTACATAAATTATTTTTTGAGAATTTTACAAAGAGTGCTGTATTTACATCATTTCCATTCCCCTTAAACTCTTCTCATGTCTCCATGACTTCTTCACAAAATTTATGACCTCTTCTTAAACTATTATTGTTAAATAAATATTTATAAATACTCATATATATATAATATGTATATATAAATACAAGCAGTTTAGTCTATTCAGTATTGTTTGTGTGTATATGAGTCTATGTATATGTGGCTGATTGCAAGGGTTTACTACTCTATCATGTATGTGGGTATCAATATTCTAACAGTAAAGTTATGATCAAAAGATCCTACACTTATGGCAGTATCATTGAAAATCAGTATTTTTTTGTGTGGTTTGATGAGGAATCATTCGGATGTATGCCCACAAGTGGTATGGCTGGGTCTTGATGTAGAGCTATTCCAAGTTTTCTAAGATATCACCAGACTGATTTCCATGGTGGTTGTACAAGCTTGCACTCCCACCAGCAATGGAGGAGTGTTCCCCTTTCTCCACAACCTCACCAGCATGTGCTGTCACTTGAGTTTTTAATCTTAGCCATTCTGCCAGGTGTGAGATGGAATCTAAGAGTTGTCTTGAGTTGCATTTCTCTGATGATTAAAGATGCCGAGCATTTCTTCAAGTGTCTCCCAGTCATTAGGGATTCCTCCTTTGTGAATTCTCTGTTTAGCTCTGTTCCCCATTTTTTGATTGGAATATGTGCTTTCTTGGCATTTAATTTCTTGAGTTCTTTGTAAATTAGACATTTCCTCATCTGTGTTCATAGCAGCCTTATTTGTAATAGCTAGAAACTGGAAACAATCCTGATGTACCTCAACTGAGGAATGGATAAAACAAAACAAAACAAAATAAAAACAAAACAAAAAACTGTGGTACAGCTACACAATGGAATACAACTCAGCTATCAGAAACAATGAAATTATGCAATTTTCAGACAAATGGATGGAGCTAAAGAAGCTCATCCTGAGTGAACTAACCCAGACTCAGAAGGATGCACATGGCCTTTATTCACTTATAATCGGATTTTAGGAATACAGTACAGGATAACCATACTACAGCCAATGCACCAATGGGAACAAGAACATAGACTTTGTTATCTGTCAATGAGACACTTTGCTCTAGTGGGTCTGCCTTGTAGACCCCCAGTGCATGAAGAAGGTCTTGGCCCTCATATAACTGCTGAACTGGGGTGGAGGGCTGATATTTAGGGACACTCCACTCTGGAGGAGTTGGATGTAAGGGATGGGGGTAGAAGGTGGGAGGGCAGGACTGGGAGGGGTTGAAAGAGGGTAGTGTGATGGAGATGTAACCTGCAGTAATAAATAAACATTAAAAAAAGAAAATCAGTATGTTTTATAGTTTTGCTAGTGGACTAAGATTGTAGTCATAGACCTCCTTGATTTAAACAGAATTTCAAATTTTATTTTCAAATCTCTTAGCTATTGTTTTCCTCAAATATAATCCAGTGCTTATTGTACAGCAGTTTTACTTATACAAAATTATCTATAATTTTTAGGAAAGAAAAGCACTAACAACAGTGATATAATATTTTTCATTATGGTTATCCAGCTAGAGATGGTAGTTTGGGGTTCAACATAAATTTATCTAAGTCAAATTCTATTCACTGACTATTTCCCATAATATTTTATCCTAAAGAACCTTTCGCTTCACATTTCACCTAGTAGAATATAATCCTTACATGTTTTATAATAAACCCCCATACGTCATTGGTTTTGAAGTATAAGGGACCTTTCCTGAACATCATGAAAAAATTCAAGTCTGCTGAAGTTTCTCTCAATTGTTTCATGTCTATTCTTGATTCACTTGACCTGATTCCCTGTTGTTGGCCAAGACAAAGAAAATGAGGAAGAAAGTCATAGGTAATATTTCTCTTTCATGATAAAGTTCCTGTCTGATATGGCATCAATAGAACATATCTCTATCAAACTCCATGAATGTTTTGGAATGGAAGAAGGAAATCAGATGGGCTCAAAATAATTGTAAGAATTCTTACATGAGAAATGGAGTAGCATATGGAATGAAGAGATGTGAAAACGATTCACAGGAAAGAAAGTAAATGAAAATTATGGTCACTAAAAACTCAAATTATGAATTTCTCTCCATAACTTATTTATTCCTATCAGAGGCAAGTATGGGCTTCCAGTTGTTGCTTCCCAGAGAGCAAAATTTGTGCTCTGAGACATCTTTATATCTTCTGGATATAGATGATTTTGACAGAACTAAGAGCCAAAGGAAAAATATTTCTTCACAATATATATAGTGATCAAAGACCAACAAAAAGGAATATTTCCTGGGAATTAGATATGTTTAATGATTAGACATTATGCTACTCTGCTGGAAGGATTTTTCTATTCCTGGATATTTAATCTACACTTTTTGTTAAATCCTTTAACTTATTCATGGTTCTCTAAAGTAACAGAAACAGAAATTATAGAATGAATACATATATTCGTGTGTGTGTGTGTGTGTGTGTGTAAAAGGGATTTATTGGGATGTGTTACAGGCTCCAGTCCTGGTAATACAACAATGGCTGACTATGACTGGAAAGTACAAGAATCCAGTAGTTGCTCAGGCCACAAGGCTGGATGTCTCAGCTGGTCTTTACTATACTTTGGAATTCTGAAAAAATAGACTCTAATGCCACGGAAGAAACCAAATAATCCAGTCAAAAAATATTTCATTGTGTAGATGTACCACAGTTTTTTAATCCATTCTTCGGTTGAGGGACATCTGGGTTGTTTCCAGTCTCTAGCTATTACAAATAATGCTGCTATGAACAAAGATGAGGACACTTTGTTGTGATTTGGTGAGGAGTCATTTGGGTGTATGTGGTATGGCTGGGTCCTGAGGCAAAGCTATTCCAAGTTTTCTAAGATATCTCAGACTGACCTCCATAGTGGTTACACAAGTCTGCACTCCCACCAGCAATGGAGGAGGGTTCCCCTTTCTCCACACCCTCACCAGCATGTTCTTTCATTTGAGCTTTTGATCTTAGCCATTCTGACAGGTGTGAGATGGAATCTCAGAGTTGTGTTGAGTTGCATTTCTCTGATGATTAAGGATGAATGCTCAAGAAACCAAATAATCCAATCAAAAAATTGGGAAAAGAGCTAAACAGAGAATACACAAAGGAGGAATTCCTATAGGCTGAGGAACAGTTGAAGAAATGTTCAGCATCCTTAACCATCAGAGAAATGCAACTCAAGATGACTCTAACACAATGTAATACTACTCAGCTATCAGAAATAATGAAATTATGCAATTTGCAGCCAAATGGATGGAACTAGAGAAGCTCATCCTGAGTGAGCTAACCCAGACTCAGAAGGATGCACATGGCATCTATTCACTTATAGTCGGATTTTAGCTATATAGTACATGATATCTATACCACAACCAACGCACCAAAGGGAACATGGACATAGACTTTTTCTTTTTCTCCCTGTCAATGAGACACTTTTCCCTAATGCTGCCTTGTAGGTCCCCAGTGTATGAGGAGGCTCTTGGCCCTCATATGACTGCTAAACTGGGGCGAGGGACTTTTATGTAGGGACACTCCACTCCAGAGGAGTGGGAATGAAGGGATAGGGGATAAAGGGTGAGGGAGGGACTGGGAGGGGTTGAAAAAGGACACTATGATGGAGATGTAACCTGAAGCAATAAATAAATAAATTAAAAAAATTCATAAGACATAAATAAAGGAAGAAATTTAAAAAGAGAGAAATGGATGTGCTAACAAGGCAAGAGCAGGCAGGAAAGGAGCAAACACCTTCTTCTCTTATGTCATTGTGGTGATTTGAATAGGTATGATCCCTATAGATTCATGTGTTCGTATGTTTGGCTCATAGGGAGTGGCCTTATCAGGGGGTGTGGCATTATTGAAATAGGTGTGTCACTAAGGAGGTGAGCTTTGAGATCTTATATATGCTCAAGCTATACCCAGTGTGGCACACATACCCCTTCTGCAGCCTGTGGATCAATATGTACAACTCTCAGCTCCTTCTCCAGTATCATGTCTGCCTAGAAGCTGCCATGCTTCCTATCATGATGATAATGGACTAAACCTCTGAAAATGTAAGACAGTTTCAATTAAATGTTTCCCTTATAATAGTTGCCTTGGTCATGGTGTCTCTTCGCAGCAATAAAGTCCAAGCTAAGACAGTCATTATACAGACTTTCAACAGAAGATATGACCCAGATCAAAGGTGTGTCTTCCTGACTCAAAGATCCAGACTAGAAGTGGATTCACCACTTCAAACTGAACAGCTATGCCCTCCATTTCTGGATTGTAGTTTATTCCAGATTTCTTCAAATTGACAAGAATAATCAGTCATCACAGCTTTTGTGAAAATATTGTTATTCATGCTTCCACCTAGACATAAATGATAAATTTGTAAGAAGTAACAGGGTGTCCTAATATTTGCTGTCCTGGATAGTATTTTTTTTTTGTCAATCTGACACAGCTAAAATCATTTGAGAGAAGGGACCTTCAGTTAAGAAAATGTGTCCATTAGATCAAGTCATAATTAGATAAGTCTTTAGGTCATTTTCCCCAATAGTGACTTGTGGTGAAGAGCCCAAACAATTGTGGGAGGGGACATTCTTTGACAGGTAGTACTGAGTTCTATAAGAAACCAGGCTGAGCAAGGCACTAAACAACACTAATCAACATAGTCTCTGGATCAGCTCTTGCCTCCAGGTTCCTGTCAGGTTTGATCTCATGACTTAGCCTTTCTTAATGGACTGTGGTTTGAAATACATAAGCTAAATAAACCCCTTTGTCCTCCAATTGTTTTTGATCATGGTATTACATCATAGCAATAATAGTTCTATTTAAGACATTTAGGTACATGTATTTATTGTGGAATAAGAATGCAGGTTGAATATACTTCCCAAATACTTGGGTTTTTTCTACTAGTGTTTTTAATTATTATGCATAATTTTAATTATAGTAACTTTACTATATATACATACATACTTACATATATATATATATATATATATATACATATATTACCAAACATATGATAATCTTTTGCTACGTTATAACTTAGTGTACATTGATAAACTCATTATCCTATCTCTTCTTTCTGAGACTAGCTGAAATTATATAATATTTGATCTATGTGCCTCATTTCATGCTGTATGCAATGACAGGATTTAATTCAGTCTTATAATGGGACATTAATCAATTTCACAAACATTTTCTTTATCCATTTTTCAGTTGATGGGCACTTGGGTACTTTCTATTACTCAGAGATTATAAATAGTTCTGCAATGCACATCAAGAGTTGATATTTCTTCAGCACACCTTAATTTCTCCTAAGTATGCAAACAGTAGTAGGATTGACACTTCTAATGTGTAATTGTTCTGTGTTTAATATTTTGGGATCTTAAATATTGTTTTCTAGAATACCTACATTGATTTACGTTGGTTCATGTAGGACATAAGGACCCCTTTCCTCCACATTGGTCCCAGTAGCTGTTCTATTTAGTGCATTTGAAATAACCAGTAACATTTGTGAAAGGATATTTCATTCTGAATTTTATTTATATTTTGCTAATGTCTAGTAAGGGTGAGCATTTCCTTTCTGTCTTTGTTGACTATTTGTAGGTCAATTGTCTATTACGAATGTTGTTATTTTGCTATTGATTTCTAAAATAATTTCTTACATAGTCTTGCATTTTTGGAAAATCACTTCCCTTAGATACACTCTAAGTACAACTTGCAGAACTCAGTGTCTAGGTAAATGAGATTATAGTTTGAAATTCACTTTCTGTTTCAATATCCTTCTTTAAATACAAAACACTCAGTCTTTCCCTCAAAAGTTTAACTGACTCCTTCCCAACTTTGCTGCAACAGACCATGTCTAGTTAGCCCTTCTACAGGTATCTTTAAAGGCATATTTCTTAGTTTCTGTTATATTTGTTTAGTTTCCATGAAGTTCTTATTATTTTTGAAATTGAAATACGGGCTTCTAAAGCCTGTAAACTTCAGTTTCAGAAAGTCAGCTTGTACTTATTGTTTTCTAGATGAAGTAATTAATTGCAGCATGCTGTTACTGGCAGCTCCTTTTCTGCAACACTTGAATCTTTTCAAACCTGTTAACTGTGGATAAGATGATCTTACTTCTGATTACACCTTATGCATCTATTTTGCTGGAAACTTTGGCTCCCAGTATCATATTGTTATTTCAATTTGTGCCGCAATCCTCTGAAACCATGAAAATATCTTTATACTTTTCAATTAATTATAAGCTGGCTAATTACCTTCTAAATTCATCTCTTTTTATCCCCAGTGCATTACTAAATAGATACAAGTGAGAGAATGAACATTCTATGCTATAATTTACCACAAAAGATGAAAATTCTTCAGTTCTATGGAATGTCTGTCAACTGATAAGAGTCAGCCATACCACCATATAAGACAGGTTACTATAATTCTTGTCCAAGGACACTTAGTTAAGTTTTGCTATGGCAGGATTCTTCTTTTAGATATGATTCCAATTAGAATAGTTAGGTTAAATAAATTAAAAGCAAAACTTCCAAAAGTGTAGTTATTGAAAAATGAAGAATTGCCAGGGGCTAGAGATATGACTCTACCCATTAAGAGTGCTTGTTGATTTTGCAGAGGACCAGACTTCAGTTTGCAGCACACACATTGGTTAGGCCACATTCACCTGTAACTCTAGGTCTAGGAGATAAGACACCTTCTCTGACATTTGAGAGTACCCTCCTCCATGTACAGACAACACACACACACACACACACACACACACACACACACACACACACACAATCACACACACACACAGGTGCACACACACACAAATGAAGACATATATTAAATCTAAAAATTAAAAGATTATGTTTGAAATAACTTTCTTCTTCATGTTAAGTTGTTGATATCTGTAGAGAAGGAACAAACATTGTCTACACAATTCCAAAAAGATAGTACCTATTGCTAAGGCAACAATATTTATCTTCAGAAATAGAGGAAAAGAAATGTAGAACATTTTCTGGGCAAACCATACTCATTAGACATTGCCATGTGTCTTTGGGAAACTTCTACTTTACTTCTACTTGAAAATTATAAAATATTTTTTGGAATGGTGTTGGGTATGGGAAGTGGAGGAAGTGAAAGGGGAAATAGGGAGGTAAAAGAGAAAAAAAACATTATTGGTTTGTTTTTTTTTTGTGTGTGTGTTGAACCATGAATCAATCTTTTAACTTAGTCTGCAAAAACAGTTGAAAAGTGTCTAAAAACTAAGAATATTAACACATTATAAACTGATCGTGTCTGATGAGAATTTGAGCCCTTTGTTTCAGAACACATAAATGATGAGTTTGCTCATATTGAATAAAGTAACACCAGAGTGTTCGGTGTGAGGATAGGGAAGGGTAAAATATCTAACTGTAATGTTAAAAAATAAAAGAAACTTAAAGAAAAGAAGTTTTTACTTTAAAAATCTGCAGCATACTAATTCCTCTTACCTTCAAAACAGACTCAGATGGATAAGGCCATAGATCACATTAAGTTTCTTCACTGCTATAAAATTTCCTAAATTTACTGACTTTAGACCTGTATTGTACTAGTATGTATTGTATGTATAACAGAACTCTTACAGGACCAAAATGAAAAAGTCTTCATTATTTTTAGAGAATCTCTGTCATGTGAAATTAGCTTCCTTGGAAATCCTTGAGTGTTGATAAAACTCAGTTCTTTGCATGTGAGAGAGATTAATTTTCTTTTATATTTGTCAGATTTCCACTTTTTGTGGTAATTCAAATTTCCTGACGTGTCATCAAATTATAAAACATCAACTTTCATATGCTTCAATTCTTAGCTTCTTTTATTTCTAATCTTTTATCTGCTATTGTTGATTGAACTGATAAAATTTGATGCTCTTGAATAGAGAGACCAACATTATCTGCCCATCGTAAGGGCCTCAGTTATAGTCATACTTTAGGAGGGTCTAAGCACCCTTATACACTATAAGGTATTCAGATATTCTGGAAATTTGTGTATACATCTTGAGTTGAGCATATTATTCTGACAAGCAGGGAGAACTAGCGACCTAGCGACATACAGGCTTCTTTGATATAGATACAATCCAATATAAATTAGCAAATGGGATAATTGTAGTTGTCTGTTTGAAATAAACATGACAATAGCCATTCATAGATTTGGATATGCCTAAATGTGGTTTATACTATCAGCATGGAGGGGCAGCTTTCATGTGCTCCTAGTTATAAAATTACATATAGACAGGAACCTAGTATAACTATCCTATGAAAAACTCCACTCAGAAGTGAGTCATGGGCCCTATTGCCTGTTAGTGGAACACATTTCCCTAGCTGGACTGTCATATTAGGGCCCAGTACAAGAGGAAGTTCTTAGCCCCCATGTGACTAATGAACTGAGAAAAGTTAGTAAGTAGGAGAGGAGAAGGAGAGAACAGAGATAAGAAAGAGGGAGGGAGGGTGGGACCTGGAGGGGAGGAAGAAGGGGACTTTGCTTGAGATGCAACTTGAAAGAGTAAATTAATAAAAAAATAGAAAACAAAGTACAAAGAATCTATCTCACTAACCTGCAATTATCATTGTGGAAACCCATAAGCCAGTGTGTGAAGGAGCATGCCAACCATCCCATTATTATAGGAATATGAAAACATTTGTGGCATCATAAATAGTTCTTCTTTAATGGTTCCACAGTCTTGTGATTCTAAATTTGTGACAATTTCTGATGAATGCATCCTACAAATATGAAACTAAATACAATTGGTGTGATTAGAGTCAACAAAAATGGAATTAATTGGAGAATGAAAAATCAAGGAGTGTTTGAAAAATGTCTTTATTTTGATAAGGGGCTAATGGATGAATGACAAATAAAAATGTCCTATCCTATGGTTCATGTGATTTCAAATAAATGTTTGCATCTCTGATGGTGGTTTGTCATATGTAAGTTTTTCCCCCTTCTAATAATCAAGGAAGTCTAAAAATGACTGAGATTGAACTATGATATCTTAAGTATCCTAATCTTAGAGACATTAACTATTAACAGATGGGTTCTGATTTGGGATATTATTGATTAGATTTTAGGGTGCTATATATTAAGTACATTATATTAGTGATGATCTCATACCTGTCAGAATGGCTAAGATCAAAAGCTCAAATGACAGCACATGCCGGCGAGGGTGTGGAGAAAGGGGAACACTCCTCCATTGCTGGTGGGAGTGCAGGCTTGTGCAACCACTATGGAAATCAGTCTGGCGATATCTTAGAAAATTGGAATAGCTCTGCATCTGAACCCAGCCATACCACTTCTGGGTATTCATTCAAATGATTCTTCACCAAACCACAAGGACATAGCCTCATCTATGTTCATAGCAGTCTTATTTGTAATAGCTAGAAACTGGAAACAACACAGATGTCCCTCAACTGAAGAATGGATAAAAAATTGTGGTACATTTACACAATGGAATACTACTGAGCTATCAGAAACAAGGAAATCATGCAATTCTCAGCCAAAGGGATGGAAGCAGAAAAGCTCATCCTGAGTGAGCTAACCCAGACTCAGAAAGATGCACATGGCACCACTCCCTTATAATTGGATTTTAGCCATATAGTACAGGATAACTATCCTACAACCAATAAACCAAAAGGATCAGGAACATAGATTTTGTTACATGTTAAGGGGATAATGTGCCCTTGGAGATCCACCATGTTGGCCCCTAGTGCAAGGGGAAGCTCTTAGCCTGCATATGACTGTTGAGCTGAGAGGGGCTGATATGTAGGGACATATCAGAGGAGTGGGAAGGGTGATAGATGGAGGAGAGAGTGAGAGGGTGGAACCCTGAGGGGTGGAATGAGGACACTATGATGGAGATGTAACTTGAAGCAATAAATTTAAAAGAAAGAGAGATATACTGTTCAAAATAGAAAACTCAAAGAAAAATTAAAATTTAATCAAATTTTCACAAATTTAATTAACATTATTTGTCTACCTCTTTCTCCCTCAGTATTTTGTTTGAGTCCAGGCCTCATGTAGCACAGGGTGACCTTGAAATTGCTATAGCTGTGGTTGGACTTGAGCAGCTGATCCTCCAGTCTCCAACACCAAGTGACACCATGCCTAACTTTCCTAGCACTGTGTACCTTACAAAGATTCAAACTCAAATCGAAAGTTGTTTGAATCAAACCAATGACCATTGGGAAATGTGTCATTCACATTAAATATTCATATCTATTAATTGTCATTATCATTGCTCATTTTTCCATTGATTAATGCAAGCTATTCACTTGTTAGTATTGTTTAAAACATTTTCCAAGTACTCCGCTTGATTTGAAAAATACAGCATGAGGGGAGCTAATATTTTGGGCAAGGAAAATCCCTCCTTATAGCCTAATGGATTAATTGCTAGCTTCAAGATTGCTAAATATTAAAGAAGGCATTAAATACTGTGAATAACAAATGAATATATAGAGCTAATTATTATTTTCACATGGACATGCGCTCTCATGAGGAAGCATAATAATTGCTCTACTTCAATACTATGGATGCTTAAACAGCTTGGAATAGTCAAACCTCCTTTTTTATCTAAGAAAAATAGTTTTTTTTTTGAGAGAAGTGCTTCCTACTCTTGAGCTTAGTTTATCAGTAAAAATAGAGTGGCTAGAGGAGAAAAAAAATTGGATAAAAAATGGAAGCATGCAATAGACACAGGTCTCCTGTTGATTGATGTTTGGGGAAGCTACTTTCTTCCTGTGAAATTCAGGTTCCTCAGTATACTCAAGGATGTACTGAGATGGAAATTTGGTAAATCTGAGGACATCTTCCAATTTACACTTTTAATGAAAAAACAAATATGTGAGTGAAAACACATACAGAAGTAGATCCTTAAGAATGGCTGTCTATCAGAGAGGGCTTCATTGCATGTATTCATGTACCCGTGCATGTGTACATGTGTGCGTGTGTGTATGTGTGAAAAATGCCAGGCATTATAGTTTTTTTCAAAGCTAAAAACCACTACATATATCAGCATTATTTCACAGTATAATACTGTTGTGCATGTGTGTGTTCATAAGAAATTTCTATAATAAATTGTTTTGCCTGGGGAAATTAAATATGCCCAGTATCAATATACATAGGCTCATGTTAAATTCTTAGTAAAGAACAACAATTTTCAATTAAATCATAACATACAAATCATAGAAATTGGTGTTGTTTTTACATATTCAGTACACTGATTCTGAGTCCTTTCGATGAACACATTTGAGTTGAAAGCACACAAGTCCAAGTCAGGCATGAGGTCTTATTGCTCAGCTAAATAAAGATAAATCCATTGTCAGAAGGATGTCAATTCACACTGATTTTGTTTTTTTTTTAACGTTCAGTTTTCTTTAGTTTAATAAACTATGAAGTTTTTATGTAGCCATATCTTAATTTCCATGTGAAAATTTACATAACTATACATTCATTTTTATTTTGTGATTTGTAAAAATTTTAAGATTTAATTGACTGAGAAAATGGTGCTTTATTAACAAACAAAATGCTACATAGTACAAGCATTTTAGGCACTTATGTACTTCTGATTTTTAGTATTAGTTTCAAAATGAGGTACGTCTACAAAATGGAATATTATTCAGCTATCAGGAACAATGAAATTATACAATTTGCAGCCAAATGGGTGGAACAAGAAAAGCTCATCCTGAGTGAACTAACCCAGACTCAGAAGGACACATATGGCATCTATTCACTTATAGTAGGATTTTAGCTATATAGTAGAAGGTGTCGATACTACAACTAACACACCAAAGGGAACGTGGACATACATTTCTTATTCTTAATTTTAATTTTTTATTTATTTTTTATATATTAGTTATATTTTTTCTATTTTTTAGTCTTTTTTATCTATTGTATGCTTATTGATTTGTTTGTTTAGTAGTTCTCTCTCCTGGGCAACGAGACACTTTTCACTGGTGGTACTGCTTCGTAGATCCCCAATGAATGAAGAGGCTCTTGGCCCTCATACGACCTCTCAACTGAGATGAGGGACTGTTATATAAGGACACCCCACCTCAGAGAAATGGGATGGAAGGGTTAGGAGGTAAAGAAAAAAAATGAAATGTGATGTTTCGGCCTTTTACTACTAACTGTCATAAACTGTTTAGGATAATTAAGAAATGCAAACTAATGGTTATGCAAGCCAGTCATTCTGTTAGGTACTATGACAGCCTATTATAGTTACTTGCTAAGCTAATCAGAAATAAACCTGCTAAGAGACAAGCAACATCTGCTTACCCTAATATAAGAGATAGATAGGGCCTCTTCAAAAACCTCAAGAGATCTGCAGAATATGGCATTCAAAGATGTTTTTGTAACTTTAGATTTTTTTTATATCAAGACATATCAACTCCTGATAGCACCCCCTATTCTCCTCCAAGTAGAAGATGAGCATCGAAAAATCTCCAGTGGGAGATGATTAAATTAGTCGCAAGCCTATCTCTTGCTAGGAAAAGCCCCTTGCTCCAACTGTAGACAGAATGCTGTCCAAAAAGGACAAAACCTGGAAGCAGGTAAGTCGACAGCCCAGCTCTGCCAAGACAGGGTAGGTAAGTCCTTCATAACTCCTGCTCTACAATCAATGTCTGTCGGAGAAGCGGGGCCAAACGACTGAAGATCGATGCTGTAATGTATGGAGAGAAAATGGGAACTGTCCAGTCAGTCACTGGTATGTCATTTCTTACTTTGGGAAGCTGCAGACCCTGTACTTCCTATAAAATCAGATATATTTAACCCTCTCAGGTCTCTGAAGAACAAATTGAAGAACAGATAGATAGAGTCTCATAATTAAATTTTGAGTTGTTTAGGAGTCAAGAGAGTGCTATACATCTAAGAAGATACTTTTAAAATTGTGTTGCAATTAGTATGAATGTTGAGTCATATATAGAACTTTAAATTCATGGAGATGGTTAGCTAGTAGAATGTGAAAGTCAGGTACCAAATACATATGGACTGGTCATTGGGAATGTATGTTAAGCCATATATATAACCCTCATAACTGTGGCCTAATTACCTCTGTTGTACTGTATTGTATCTATTATTATAAGAGAAAGCCATTTGTTGGACTGAAAGGGGAAACTGTAGGGAGAAATAAGATATACCTTAAACTTAAAAAAAAAAAAAAGGGAAGAGGATGGGGGGTTGAGGGTGGGAGGGGGGGACTGGAGGGGGGAATAGGGAGGACTGCGATTTGGATGTAACTTGAAGAAATAAAAAATAAAGGGAAAAAAAAGAAAAAAAAGAATCCTTCTTTTTCCAATCTTTTCTTTTTTTTGCTAATATATTTTATACTACTCTCTGAACTTAACAACATTTGTTACTGAAAGTTGAGATTTTTTTCTTTATTTTTTATTTCTTCAAGTTACATCTCAATAACAGTCCCCTCCCTACTCCCCCCTCCAGTCCCACCCACCCACCCTCAACCCCCCATCATCTTCCCTTTTTTTTTAAGTTTAATGTATATCTTTTTTCCCTCTACAGCTCCCCCTTTCAGTCCAACAAATGGCTCTTTCTCTTATAATAATAGATACAATACAAAACAACATAGGTAATTAGGCCACAGTTATGAGGGTTATATGGCTTAGCGTACATTCCCAATGTCCAGTCCATATGTATTTGGCACCTGACTTTAACATTCTACTATCTAACCATCTCCATGAGTTTAAAGTTCTATATCTAACTCAACATTCATACTAACTTGCAACACAATTTTAGAAGCATCTTCTTAGATCTATAACACTCTCTTGACTCCTAAACAACTCAAAATTTAATTATGAGACTCTAGCTATTCTTCAACCACCTCAGAGACCTGAGAGGGAGAAATATATCTGATTTTATAGGAAATACAGGGCTTGCAGCTTCCCAAACTAAGAAATGACATACCAGTGGCTGCCTGGACAGTTCCCACTTTCTCTCCATACATTACAGCATCGATCTTCAGTTGTTTGGTCCCATTTCTCTGACAGACATTGATTGTAGAGCAGGAATTATGAAGGACTTGCTTACCCTGTCTTGGCAGAGCTAAGCTGTGAACTTACCTGCTTCCAAGTTTTGTCCTTTTTGGACAGCATTCTGTTTACAGTTGGAGCAAGGGGCTTTTCCTACCAAGAGATAGGCTTGCGACTAATTCAATCATCTCCCACTGGAGATTCTTTGATGCTCATCTTCTACTTGGAGGAGAATAGGGGGTGCTGTCAGGGGTTGATATGTCTCGATATAAAAAAATCTAAAGTTAAGAAAACATCGTTGAATGCCATCTCTTGTGGTTTTTGAAGAGGCCCTATCTATCTCTTATATTAGGGTAAGCAGATGTTGCTTGTCTCTTAGCATCTTCATTTCTGATTAGCTTAGAAAATAACTATAATAGACTGTCATAGTACCTAACACAATGACCGGCTTGCATGACTATTAGTTTGCATTTCTTTATTACCCTAAACAGTTTATGACAATTAGTAGCAAAAGGCCGAAACTTCACATTTCATTTTTTTTTCTTTACCCCCTAACCCTTCCATCACATTTCTCTGGGGTGGGGTGTCCCTATATAACCGTCCCTCATTTCAGTTCAGAGGTCGTATGAGCTCCTAATTTTGCTTTTTTACAGTGGTTTTGAATATTGCAAAGACTGAGCATCTGTGTAGGGTATGACTTCCAAATAAAGGCTTTGCTTATATTATTGGACTCCACTGTATTTTGTAATATTGACATGTTCAGCATTGTGGTTCTCCTTTATTTCTCTCATTGACCCTCAACATTAAATAAGGTAATGTGCTTTAGAATCCTTTTTCCCTAAGACAAGAAAAGTTATCTTCCACACTTTTAAATGCTCTTAGCTTGAAACAGAAAGTCAGGGTTTGTTATCACATCTGAAAAATGAGAAGCCACAATCATTCTGTTACTCTGTGAAATCTACCAGAATTATCAAAAGACACAGAATTCATCATTGATGGGCCAAAATTATTTTTATACATTTATTTTATTAATTCAAGTTACATCTCAATCACAGTCCCCTCCATACTCCCCTCCGGGTCCCACCCTCCCACCCTCTCTACCTCTTCTCCTACCTATCATCTTACTGCTCTGGTGTGGGGGCCCCCACATATCAGCTCCTGTCAGTTCATCAGTGTCCCATGAGAGGTAACAAAATCCATGACTGACACCGCCCAATCCCTACTTGTTAAGAGATCTGTATGAGGACCCAAGTTGCCTATCCTCTTTATTTGTATTGGTGGTGGGTGGGTCTAGGTCAAGTCTAAACTTTTTTCTTCTCATTTTGGGTAGTGTTTCAGTGACTGTAAGCCCCTAGGGTCTAAGAAAGTTGGTTCTGTTGATCTTCATGTGTTGATCTTGACCCTCCTGCTCTCTCTATTCTTCTTCCTTCTCTTATATAGGGCTCCCAGAGAGCCACCTAATGTTTGACTATGTGTCTCAACATCTGTCTTGATCTGCTGCTGGGTGGAATTTCTCATAGGATAGTTATTCTAAGTTTCTGTTTCTTTGGGTCTGTGGGTTGTAAGATAGTTGTCCTGTACTACATGGCTAATGTCAAGTTCCAAGTGAATACATGCCTTGTGCATCTTTCTGGGACTAGGTAAGCTCACTCAGGATGAGCTTTTCTAGTTCCATCCATTTGGTCACAAATTGCATGATTTTCTTGTTTCTGATAGCTGAGTAGTATTCCATTGTGTAATTGTATCACAGGTTTTTTTTTTTTTCTTTTAAATTCAGTCTTTGGTTGATGGGCATCTGGGTTGTTTCTAGTTTCTAGCTATTATGAATAAAACTGCTATGAACATTGTTGAGCTGATTTCCTTGTGGTTTGGTGAAGAATTTTTTGATATATGCTGAGGAGTGGTAAGGCTGGGTCTTGAGATAGCTCTATTTCAAGTTTTCTAAGATATCGCCAGACTAATTTCCATAGTGATTGTACAAGTCTGCATTCCCACCAGCAATGGAAGAGTGTTCCTCTTTCTCCAAAACATCGTCAGCATGTGCTGTCATTTGAGTTTTTGATCTTAGCCATGCTGATGGGTGTGAGATGGAATCTCAGAGTCAATTTGAGTTGAATTTCTCTGTTGACAAAGGATGTTGAGCATTTCCTCATGTGCCTCTCAGCCACTAGAGATTCCTCTTTTGTAAAGTCTCAGTTTAGCTCTGACCCCATTTTTTATTGGATTATTTAGTTTCTTTGTGTTTAATTTCTCAAGTTCTTTATAAATTTTGGTTATTAGCCCCTGTTGGATGTGAGGTTGGTAAAGATCTTTGCCCAATCTGTAGGTTACCGTTTTGTTCTAATGACAGTGTCCTTTGCTTTACAGAACATTTTCAGTTACTTAAGGTCCCATTTATTGAGTGTTGGTCTTAAATTCTGAGCTTTTTAACAAAAATACAACACCCCTTCATTCTAACAGTCTTGGAGAGATCTGGCATACAAGGATCATACTAAAAATAATAAAGGCAATATGCAGCAACCCAGTAGCGAACATCAAATTAAATGGGAGAAACTTAAATGATTTTCCCTAAAATCAAGGACAAGGCAAGGATGCTCACTCTCCCATATCCCCTCAACTAAAGGAGATCAAGGGGATACAAATTGGAAAGGAAGAAATCAACGTATTCCTATTTGCGGATTATATGATAATATACATAAGTGACCCCCAAAATTCTACCAGAGAACTCCAAAAACTGATAAACACTTTAAGTTGGCTGGATCCAAATTTAATTCTAAAAATCAGTAGCCCTTCTTTACCCAAAATTCTTTAATAACTGGAGCTCATGTACCACAGAGAACATTGATGTGATTTAACTTAAAAGAAAAAAAGAACAAGTTTTATAATTGGTTTCAGCTTCAGTTATTTGTACAATTTGGATGCACATTGGTTAAACATTAATGTTCACTAAAAATCTAGATGATTTATAGTTTTTTCTCCCTTAGAGAGAAGTACCTATGAAACCACTCAGGAACAGCCTACCTCAGCTAAAGTTTAAAATTCTATTCCATTTCTAGTTACATTATACAGTCAAAGATTTTATTGGAGGTATTATTCTAAAATTTTGTTATGTAAAAATGAAAATTCAGTATCCTCTGTAACTGAAGATACACATATATTAATGTTGATATATAAAATTCTAAAAATAAATGAATCTAGAAAGTATCTATCATTATATTCATCAATTCCCCCTACTTGTTGCTTCCTATTCACCTCTTCATTCAGATGTGGCCATAGTTAGATTTTATATAAATATACATTTAATTATGTAATACATTGACAGAGTCGAAAAATAGTAGTTAAAAGTAGGTGATACACATGGAAAATCTCAACCATTCTAGATGTCATGAATCATAATTTTTATTATCTAGAATTGGAGTTGGAATTCATAGTATAAGTTGTGCTAAATAATACTCTTAGATTTTCCCACCCACACAACTTATGCCTTTGAAAATACTAAAGTTTATTATTGTCAATTATTTTTAATTTTTAGTATTTGATCAAAGTTGTTATGTGTCCAAAATATAAAAATCTTGTGTGGATGAAGATTCTGCAAGGAAAATTAAAAAGACTGCTTTTATTTAGAATATGTATATTACAAAATATATGCTACTAGAATGTCAATGGAGTCCTTTACTATAGAGTACAACATTAGTTCATCTGACCATCTTTAGAGAGCCTTTATGACTTCACTACATTACTGTATTTGACAAAGATACTTTAGTCTTCCTTCTTCTGCTTTGCCTAAATTCGTTCCTTAGCCTAGATCCTTGCAAGTACTCTGCTTTGAGCAAATGAGTTGGACAAGTTCATTACCACTTTTGGAAAACATCTCAAAGCTTGCATCATGCTGAGTTAGTGGTTTTGTAATTAAATGTGCACAGTTTTATTTTTCCAAGTCCATAAATTAATCCTTGAGCTGTGTGGTTTCTTATTGGAAAATGTGATGCTCTATTTGTTTTCCTTGTATAAGATGGCATTACTGTATCTTGACTAATGAAATTTTATAAAGTTGCTTAATAGATATTTGATATATATATTTCATGCCCCTGTTCAAATAGCACAAATACAATTCTGCAAATAAAACCCTCAGCCAATTTATCTACATTAAGACTAATTAGAAATATCAAAGACTCATATTTCTTTCTATATACATCTCATATATATATATATATATATATATACACACTAATTTTTGGTTAGCACAGTGATAGTTTTTTCTATTAGACTACACTACCAAATATCAATGAAGTTATATTTTATTGTATTGTTTCCATAATGACATTATAATTTGGTTAAAAAATTCATTATTTTATATTCCTAATTTTTGTTTGCTGGCTTTTTCATACTTAATTTTACCATGAGTCTTGGGTAATACATTAAATAAAATATATGTTCAATATTTATTTGCTGAATCATATTTAGTCTTCTGTCCCCTAGAATACCAATGGCAGTCTAGATTTCATAAAATAAGCACAATGTATCCTTACCAGTCAATGATACATGTGTGTTAAACCTTGTATATTAATTTTTTCCTAAGTACAATTGCTGCAGAACTTTGTGCTTCAACATGTGCTCCAAATTGGGTGTATCTAGAAATCCTCGATAAAACAATTTAAAAAGTCAAATTAAAAGTGGAAAGCAGAAAAAGGAATTTTTTTCAATGTGACCATATTGAGAAGAGGGACAAGAAAATCCTTGAGTTTTACTCTAGGGTCCTGAAGTGAAATCAGAGTTTAAATAGAGGACCAAGGATATGCACACTTAAGTAGTACTGGTAAAGGAGTGGTACCATTATCTGGGTTTTTCTCTTATCCTGTAAGGTAGTCTGACATGTTGTTAGAACAACATGTTTGAAATTTCTTTCTTGGAGACAAAGTCCTCCTCTGGCTGGTAACTTTTCCTTCTTCCAGCATGAGATTCCATTTCTTTTGGAGTCCATTGTTTCAAGAGTCTAATAGTTAGACTGAGAAATACAAAACGATTTAGAAAGTCTTCATTTCTGCCAGAAGGGTTGCTGGATTGCATGGATATTCCCATAGGATGTTACAGGCCAGTTTAAAATAAAATGGGAATTACTTTGTTCTTTAATATTGTATGACTCAAAAGGAATCTGAGGATTTTTGAAATGGCTCGAAGGGCAAGGGCACTTTCCATAAAGCTCGATGACATGAGTTACATGCCTGGAACCCACATGATGGAAGTAGGGAACCAATCTTCACATGATGCCCTCTGAATTCCACATATGCACCATGGTATGTGTTTACACTGCTCCTAATACCACACTATTATTTTTTGTGTAAATAAATTATAAATTAATTTAGTTTTCAATTTTTACGTTGAATTTTAAGGAAGCAAATAAAATAATATTTTCCCTTGTGGTAAAATAAGAGCTTCTCAGTTTTCTGTCTTCTTATCTTATCAAGGTGGGTGGGAACAGTTTGAGGAGGCTGCTCTAATATCAAAGCAGACTCTAATGCAAGCTCTCATCTTTAACACCTTCATGATTTATCAAGGTGATTGTCCTGGGTATCAGGTGATCCTTTTAAAAAGTAACATAATTATATATCTCCCAAGACCCTTGTCTCCCAATGGTTTATTTGTCATGTCCTAATGTTTCTGTATTCCTACCAGCTGAATATTTTATTACAGGGGTTGAAACCACTTGAAGTTTTGAATATTCTCAGTTACTGGTAAGTTTTATTTGTGCGTTATCACACACACACACACACACACACACACACACAAACAAACACACATCAATATCAAATGGGTTCCTAAGTGCATATAGGATATAGCTGCAAGTCTGATGACGAGGAGTAAATACTCCTACCTCACATACCAAGTGAATGTCCTTCCATGAGGTTTTTGAAGATATCTCTATGTAAATCCTCTAATATTTTTTTTTGGATCAGTCTCTCTGCCTGCCAATAATACTTTCATTAGAACAACAATTGCTCTCATAGGGTACAGACTAAAACAGTCCCTTGTAAAAACTCTGACACAGTTTTTAAGACAATTCCAGATCTAGGTTCAGACAGGTAGAATAGCTTGTTACACAAAATGGTTCTGAGAATTAAGTAAAGAGACTGCAAGGAATATCCACCAAAAGCAAGTCAGAAAACGTGAATTCTATGTGCTGTCTTCTTCTGCCACCATTACAAGTAGAAGCAACACACAACAGAATAACTCAAGAAAGGATTTGCAGGGCTGTACATGTCATTAATTTTAAAAGTTCTGTACTATTTTTACTATGTCCATGGATACATCTCCGAAATGGGAGAATTGCATTGCTGTAAATGTTCAGTATGTTGCTGTTTAGCTACTATACTTTGTTTTAGTATGTTTGGTGTTTGTTTAGTTGTTTTGCTTTTAAATAAACTTCCCCTTTTCACTGTTTCTGTGCTGGCTTCGGGTATTACTGCTGAAGTCTGTTAAGTTAAAGTTAGTGGAATAAAGCTATAGTTTACCAACGTGATAACTAAAGCCATGCCCCACGTGTGAAACAAATATATTATTATGCAAAAGATTGTTATAAAAGTAGATTTTGAATCCAGAGTAGATAACATGTACTCATTTAAGCAGTTCATAAAGCAAGATGTTGTTTCCAGCTCTTTCCTCTAAAGCTTTAGGAGTATTTATTAGATCTTATAGGAATGCCACTTTAAATGTATATTCCATATAAAGAAAAGATATCTTTGAAGTGTTTATTGCACCATATGTTATGTAACTGTACATAAATTGTTAACATAGATGTAATAGCAAGAACTAAAGTGTTCTTTATTCTGCATATCTCACCTCTTAGATACATGCTCCCTAAATGGCATAGATAATGCTTCCAAAATACCCTGCAGAGTATTTTGCTAGAAGTTCAGTAAATGTTTGCTGAATTGAATTGCCACATTAACATGTAAATTGTCAGATTGCAGAGTTTACAGCTTGTAAATCTTATTTTAAAATCTAGGTTTACAAAATTTGCATATTATTTAGAAAATGAATAAATTAAAATCAAATCAGTGTTTCATTTATATGCACTTCCACAAGCTCATTTGAATGGTTTAAAGGGCTACTAGTGTCCAGCAAGTGTGATAGATCCCTAAGCAACGCTCATAAGGGAATTCATTGTTTCTTTTAGAAGAATGCCGACAAAACTTATTGCCTGTTACTTATTTTTCCAAATGAAAATTGTTCAGAAAATATGGCTTCTATTCATTCACTATCTTTCAGCTCAGTGTTTGAAAAAAAAGTATAAATAATTGAGTTTTACCAACATCATGGATGCTTCTACAATACACAAAGTTGATTAAGTCTTGGGACTGAATGGCAAGCTACTGAAAGCATTTCTTGCTTCCCCCTAGTGTAAAGCTGTTGTTTACTGAATGGTCATTTTCAGCCATGTAAGTTTTGCCTCATGACATTGCAACCCTGAGTAGCTTTTATTTTAGGAGCTTGTGAACATTTGTGTTAAGAGTTCCTTGCTTTATTTTTAAATTTAAGCACACAGTCTGGCTTATTCATAATTTCTCTTACATCCATTCTCATTGTTATTTTTAAAAAGTAATATTTGTGAACAATCATCTAAACCCAAGAAAGTATATTCAATATATTAGCTAAACTTTAAAAACCAAAGCTCAATATAATGTCTTGTTTAATTTGGAGCTTTGCTTTTTAATATAAGGTGGATGTTTGACTTAAAAAGTACGAACTAGATCTGATATCATATAGCCCATCTATCCTAGTTGCAACTATGTACACAAGTGAATTCATCTGCTGAATGGAATTGTTTAGCAAGAAGAAAATTAGCAAGGTTTTAAGGTTTTCTCTCTCTCTCTCTCTCTCTCTCTCTCTCTCTCTCTCTTTCTTCTTTCTTTTTCTTTTCCAGTTAGGGATTTTTAAAAGGCAATGAAAACACTTTCATCCTTTAAGTGACTCAGAAAAAGCAACATCGACATCCATGAATTTAAACACATTTAAGGAGAAATCATGGCAACTTTCCCAATCCATTAAGACATCAGCGTATTTATACTGGGACTATGAAAGGGGTCTAAGACCAAGAGCAAAAGCTGTAGGAAGGTACAATTATATTTTACAGGCTGCAACATTCCAGGATGTTTAATGGATGATGTTTTTGTCTTGTCGTCAATAAATTCTGCCCCGTGTTTCTATAACCACAATGCAGTTTTTACTGTAGGCAATTATTTTTAATTGTAAGGATACGCAACCCCTTATTAATCTAAGAGGAAGAGAGTAACTGTGCATATTAAAGAAACAGCAAACTCCAGTAGTCTCCTTTGATTTCTAAATGATTTTGACAGTCTCTTTAAGAGTGGTTGCTCCATTTCCCCTCCTTGAAAATTAAACACGTTGTTTTTTTTTAATAATTTATTTTTTATTTCTTCAAGTTACATCTCAATCACAATCCCCTCCCTACTCCCCCATCCAGTCCCACCCTTCCACCTTCCTCCCCCTCAACCCCCCA
>CAJQZJ010000753.1:3447490-3505924 GCA_907164525.1 Lophiomys imhausi | reverse complement strand
CTTCCCTTCTTTTTTTTTTTTTTTTTTTTTTTTTTAGTTTAAGGTATTTCTTTCCCCCCCAAAACAGCTCTCACTTTCAGTCCAAAAAATGGTTCTTTTTCTTATAACTATAAATACAATACAAAACAACAGAAATAAATAGGCCACAATTATAAGAGTTATATGGCTTAGCATACATTCCCAATGTCCAGTCCATATGTATTTGGCACATGACTTTAACATTCTACTATCTAACCATCTCCATGAGTTTAAAGTTCTATATCTAACTCAGATTTCATACTAACTTGCCTCACAATTTTAAAAATATCTTCTTAGATCCAGAACACCCTCTTGATTCCTAAACAACTCAAAATTTAACTATGAGACTCTAGCTATCTATTCTTCAACCACCTCAGAGGCCTGAGAGGGATAAATATATCTGATTATATAGGAAGTGCAGGGCCTGCAGCTTCCAAAACTAAGAAATGACATACCAGTGGCTGCCTGGACAGTTCCCATTGTTTTTTAAAAAGAAATTTTGTGACAGCATCTTCTCTCAACCATTTTATTATGGCAGATTAAAAAGTAGAAGATTCCATTTACCACTTCCTGTCCAACCAATTGGCTAGAAGAGTAGTTCTGTCACTCTGTAGCTCTGCCCAGGCAGCCTGACTTATTAAAAAAAGAAAAAAGAACATTGAATCACAACCATTGGGAGCTGAAGTTTTAGGGAAAGATGATCATCTCTCTCTGTAGGTTCACTTATATCTGAAATGTTAATAAGTTGATAGATTAAAAGAGATTGCAATTTCTTATGCTGGAAACAAATTCTTCTCTTGCTACTGCACACAATGAGTGTGTGCACACACACACACAAACCCCACTACAATCATCACCATCAATTGTTCTATTCTAAACATTTATGTATTAGTTCTTAACTATTTCAAGATTATTCACTTTTTTAGGGTGTGTTTTCATTGTTTTTGTTTTATTAATCCCCTTTATATTTCTATGTATAAATATATTAATTTTTTGTTTTGTACATCCTGACCAGTTTCTTCTCCTGCCTCTCCTCGTAGTCTCCAACTCGCGTGCCCCCATCTCCGCTTTGCCTACCCTCACCAATTCAGCTATTTCTCTTCTGAAAAGCAAAGACTTCTCATGGATGTCAACCAACTACTGCATATCAAGTTGTAGTAAAACTAAACACCTCCCTTTGCATTGGCCCAACAGGCAAAAAGATAATTTTCCCCACTAATTCCATGTTTTCAATAATATACTCCTTTAGCTACTGTTTTCATAATATGTTTTTCAACTTTATTTAGTCTCTGTGTTATTCAGCTTAACATGAGTTTAAAATGTGTGGCAGAGTAAAGCTTCTTGAAAATAAACACTACTGATTTCTATATCCTAGTTTTCTTTCTTTATGCAAATTTCATTTACATAGAGAGCACAAAATATACGTATAATGCATATGCAACACATATTCATAGAGTGTAAATATGATATATATATATGTTTGGTAATATATGTGTATTAATTTCAGTATGTATATATATATATATATAAGCACACACACACACATATATATATATGCATGCACTGAGACAAAAAAGGCAGAGAGATTATTTCTTTTTATTATATACTATTCTATTCATCTGAAACATTATATTATATTATAAATTGTATTTTATAAATTATATTACAAATTAAGTCAAAATGACTCTGGATAAACAGTCAAGCCAATACATTTATATTTGACTTCTGGGACATTGTTTCGTTTGCTTTTTGATGCTGTCATAAAGAGGAATGCCAAGTTCTCTATGAGCCAGCCACCTCTCCAACTGTTACGCCATTATAGAAAACTGAGTCACATGACCGTGCTTAGTCCAAGTAAATTTAACAAATTAGATGTCAATGTGCAGACAAAGGAAAGAGAATTGATTGCACACCACTCAGTCAGGAAGGCTTGCCTTTGCTCTCATCTAAGAACGTAAAACTAAAAATCCTCCCAATGATCTTATTCAAAATTAAAAATAATTTTTAAGCAAATGACTACCTGCATATTCTGTAATGAGAAATTGAGCTCAATTTCTGTTCTATAAAAAGGCAATCTAGTCTTTAGTCCACAGTTGGTGGGCTGTTTTATCAACCCTCACTACCGTGAAGGACTCACTCTGCATCAAAATTTTCAAGTCTGACTTGTGTTGGTTCAGGTAAGCTCTGCTCCCTATACAACCACATCCTATTGTCACAATGTATTAGGCTCTCTTTTCCTTTCTCCTTATCATACAGAGGAGTAAAATAGAGGATTCATATTGTGAAAATTGGGTTGTAAATTTTCAAGTTCAAAAATATTTCTAGAAGACATGGCAGCATGTCCCCTTGCCATTAGTGTATTTTTGTAATGTTTATCAAATCTTCTTGTGTCATGAGACTTTTTGTCTATGAACTGTTAAGATTAAATAGTTTCAAACTGTTTAATTTCAACTATATTTCAATTCTTTGAGAATATGTTTTGTTTACAGACAGTTTTTTTTAAATGACAGGAAATATTATCAAAATCTGCCCTTCACAAAACAACAGGCCCACATAGTTTCACAAGAGAATTCTGTAAAGTCTTCAAATGCCATGCCACCCACAGCTATACATATTTTTACAGGATAAAAAAAGTGACATAAAGCTTCCTGATTCCCATCATCTCCCTCTCCTGTGAGCTATTCGTCCCTCCTCTTCATCCCACCTTTATTTCATTGGGGATCAGGCTTAAAGCTTGTTGCATGTTCAACAAGCACTATTCCACTGAGCCCCATAATCCTGATAACTGATTAAGATTTAAAGTATTAATAGATGCCAAAGTGTGGAAATATGCTGTGTACTTCTGAATATTCACGTGCTGTTAAGCATTCTCTCATATACACTTTAATTCTTTGTTTAAAGGTTTATTACTTACTTCATTACATCTCCATTGCCATCCGTCCCTCCACCCGCTCTTTGCCCCTCCACCCTACCCTATACCCCTTCACTCACCCTCCATCCCCTCTCCCACCCATCCCATCCCTCAGGTGTTGGGTGTCTCCATGTATCAGCCCCCCTCAGTTTGTTAATCACACGAGGTCTAAGAGCTTTCTCTTGCACAGGAGGCATACATGGCAGTTCCGCTAGGGTGGGGTGTCCCACTGACAAGTAAACAAGTCCCTGTTCCTGCTCTTTTGGGTCTATTGAATCTAAGATGGTTATCCTATAATTCTTAATTACAAGAAAAAGGGTATCTCTTTTACATGGAAAAGTCAAGAAGCCAAATTAGATCAAATATTAGTACTGTGACAAGCAGAGGTCAGTCTTTGATATACTAATTGCTCCCATTCCTAAAGGTTGCTTCCATTTTCTCCCTAGAGTAGCATGTGACTAAGAAGAGAACTTCACAAATTAATCATTTGAGCCTCTCGAGAAATCTTCTATGTATGCAATCACCACATAAGCTTCTTTTGCCTTTATCACATATAGCTCTTCTACTCAGAAATATGCTTCATTAAGTCAGTTTTATAAAGAGCACAAGTCTATGTTAGGAAGAGAACAATTTTGTCTATGATAATCATAAGGGGCCTGAATTAGAGTCATGGTAGCTGTTTTAAAAATATAGATCAAAATTTCATGACTAAACAAGACCAAAGTTTCTTTCTCAAGAAATAGTTTGGTGTATATCTCCATGCTATAACCTCTAGGAATGTGATTTCCTTTGCTTGTACGTGTTGTCATGAAGAGGAGCATCAAGATTTCTTTTTTTTTTATTAAATACTTTTTTTCTTCAAGTTACATCTCAGTCACAAACCCTTCCCAATTCCCCCATCCTGTCCCACCCTTCCACCCTCTTCCCCCCAACAGCTTCCCCTTTCAATCCAACAAATGGTTCCTTCTCTAATAACAGTAAATACTACACAAAACAACAGAAATAAATATGCCACATTTATGAGTGTTAAATGGCCCAGTATACCTTCCCAATGTCCAGTTCATACATATTTGGCCCCTGACTTTCACATTCTACCTTCTAACCATCTCCATGAATTTAAAGTTCTATAACTGACTTAGCTTTCATACTAACTTGCATCACTATTATAACCATCTTCTCAGATCGAGAACGCCCTCTTGATTCCTAAACAACTCAAAATTTAACTATAAGACTCTAGCTGTCTATTCTTCAACCACCTCAGAGACCTGAGAGGGATAAATATATCTGATTATATAGGAAGTGCAGGGCCTGCAGCTTTCAATACTAAGAAATGACAAACCAGTGACTGCCTGGACAGTTCCCCTTTTCTCTCCACACATTCCACCATCAGTCTTCAGGCTTTTGGTTCTGTTTCTCTGACAGACATTGATTGTAGAGCAGGAATTATGAAGGACTTACCTAACCTGTCTTGGCAGAGCTAGGCTGTCGACTTCCCTGCTACCAAGTTTTGTCCTTTTTTGGACAACAGTCTGTCTGCAGTTGAAGCAAGGAGTTTTTTCATGCCAAGAGATAGGCTTGCCACTAATTCAACTATCTCACACTGGAGATTCTTCGATGCTTATCTTCTACTTGGAGTAGAATAGGGGGTGCTGTCAGGAGCTGATATGTCTCCATATCAAAAAAATCTTAATTTAAGATAACATCTTTGAATGCCATATTCTGCAGATCTCTTGGGGTTTTTGAAGATGCCCTATCCGTCTCTTTTATTTAGATAAGCAAATTTTGCTTGTCTCTTAACAACTTGATTACTGAGTAGTTTAGAGAATATCTGTGATAGACTGTCATAGTAGCTAACAAAGTGACATGTTTGCATGACTAGGAGTTTGTTTTACTTAACTATCCTAAACAGTTTTAGACGGTTGGTATCAAGAGGCCAGAGCTTCACATTTTATTTTTAAATATCTCTAGGTATGATACCAGTAGGAAGCGTTACCTTAAATTTTGTATCAATATAAAAAGATCTATTCAATTGTGGCTAAATATACTCTTAATTTTGTATCAATATACAAAGATCAATGCCTATGCGGCCCAATACAATCTTAATATTACGTCCATATACAAGGGTCAATACCATTGTGGCCAATTATAATCTTAATTTTGTATCAATATACAAAGATCAATACCGATGTAGTCCAATACAATCTTATTTTTGCACAATAAACAATGGTCAATATCACTTTAGCCAAATATACTACTAATTTTGTATCAATATACAAAGGTATAAGGACATATTCAATAATCTGACCCTTCTTCTTGGGCCTTCCTGTGCTATGTCTATGTCTCATTTTTTCTCAAGTCCATGCACTCCTACATAGGAGAGAAAGAAGGATACAGAAAAGGGAAAGTAGGAAGTCCCTGGGTCTAACCTCCAAAACCCATTAAACAGGGCTATTTAACAGCTTGTAATCTCTTCCCCTAAATAACAGAGTACTCAGTTAGCCTTCAAATAACCAAAAAAGGGGGGACAGAGAAACACCCTCCCCACCCTCTGGGCATGGGACGTCGTTCTGTTAAAATGACTTCCTGCTGATTTGGGTCGTAGTAAACCTGTTTGGGGCCCGAACCAAAATGGAAAAATGGTTAAAAATGTTAATACAATCCTTTTATGTTCAGTCCTTCTGTTCTCAGCTGTTTAGATGTCCTAAGGAGTTTGTAGGCAGAAGCTGATCTTGCAGGCTTTACTGAGGTTCTGGCTGGGGCATTGTGTAGAGCTGAACGGTCTTAGAAATATTGAATTGTTGTGGTTGTGGCTTTTGATGGAGACAGCTATAGAGGGAGTCTGTCAGGCTGAATCAACTGGGTCACTCGTCTTCTTTGGTGTCTGATTCTGTTTTCTGCTGAGGTTTCCGTTGTCCAGTTGTCCCTGGGCTCCTTGAATGGATGCTTTGATTCTCTTGGAACAATAAGAACAGAGCACTGCCCTAATCCTAACTCTGAGACAATTACCCTCTTTTTTTTTGGGGGGGGGGGGCTAGGTAATATTTCTCCTGAAGCAAATTTGGTTTTTTGACAATATATAAAGTGTTATCTTTCAATCTGGGTTAAAGAAGAAATTATTTTGTTATTTTGGAGCTAAACCAGCTTTAGGGTATATATTTTGAGATCTCAAAGGACAATTTGTTTGTATTGAGTGGGCCTTTTGTAAGTAGCTTTTAAACTTAGGTCTTTCCAAATCCTATGTGTGTGTCTCTGCATTCTAATTATTGGGATCAGAGACCTGTGGTTCCCATCTGAAGGGATTAAAGATGTGTTCCACCACTCCTGGATCGAAGTTTTTCTCTATTTAGAGTTTGTTTTGTATCAGGCTGACCTTGAGCTCTGAGATCTGCCTGTTTCTGTCTCTAGTGTGATGGGATTAAGGGTGTATTCTTCTTGAATGATGGGATTAAGGGTGTGCACCCTCATCAACCCTGTTCCGTGTAACTCTAGAATTTATAAGACCATTAAATCTATGGTGCTCCTCCCATCCCTGCTGAGTTAAAGGCATGGGTTAACACCACAATTCTCATGTATTTTACCTTAGCTCTACGTTTTTTCGACATTTGGAGGTTTATAAAACCAGGTTGAACGTCTGTATCCTTTATTTTATTTACAATGTTTTAGCATTGTTAACTGCTTTCTTTTTAATTAATAAATTTATTTGTTTGTTGCTTCAGGTTACATCCTTATCATATTGTCCTCTTTTCCCGCTTCCCAGTCCCACCCTCCCATGCTCTACCCCCGAACCTTACATCTTGTTCCTCTGGGGTGGAGTGTCCCTGCATAACAGTCTCTCACCACAGATCAGGAGTCATATGAGGGCCAAGAGCCTCTTCATTCACCAGGGGCCTACGAGGCAGTACTGCCAGTGAAAGGTGTCTCCTTGCTACTGGGGGAATACTAAAAAAAAAGACCAACAAACACACAAACCCACAAAAACAAAGAATAACAACAGAACAGAGAGGAAAAAGAAAAGGGAAAAGGAAAAAGAAAAAGAAAAAAAAGAAAAGGAAAAAGAAAAAGAGAAAAAAAAGTTTATGTCCATGTTCCTTTTGGTGTGTTGGTTGTAGTACAGTTATCCTGTACGATATAGCTAAAATCCTACTATAAGTGAGTAGATGCCATGTGCATCCTTCTGAGTCTGGGTTAGCTCACTCAAGATGATCTTCTCTAGATCCATTCATTTGGTTGCAAATTGCATGATTTCCTTGTTTCTGATATCTGAGTAATATTCCATTGTATAGATGTACCACAGTTTTTTAATCCATTGTTCAGTTGAGGGACATCTGGGTTGTTTCCAATTTCTAGCTATTACAAATAAGGCTGCTATGAACATAGATGATGAGACTTCCCTATGTCTCTGTGAAGGGTCTTTGGGTGTATACCCAGAAGTGGTATGGCTGGGTCCTGAGGCAAGTTTATTCCAATTTTCAAAGATATCGCCAGACAGACCTCCATAGTGCTTGCACAAGCCTGCACTCCCACCAGCAATGGAGTAGGGTTCCCCTTTCTCAACACCCTCGCCAGCATGTGCTGTCATTTGAACTCTTTATCTTAGCCATTCTGACAGGTGTTAGATGGAATCTCAGGGTCATCTTGAGTTGCATTTCTCTGATGATTAAGGATATTGAGCATTTCTTCAGGTGTCTCTTGTCCCTTAGGGATTCCTCCTTTGTGAATTCTCTATTTAGCTCCATCTCCCATTTTTTGATTGGATTATTTGGTTTCTTGGCAATTAGTTTCTAGAGTTCTTTGTAGATTTTAGATAATAGCCCTCTATCAGATGTGGGGTTGGTGAAGATTTTCTCCCAGTCTGTTGGTTGCCGAATGACTGTGTCTTTTGCCTTACAGAAGCTTTTCAGTTTCATGAGGTCCCATTTATTGATTGTTGATCTCAGGTCGTGAGCTGTTGGTGTTCTGTTCAGGAAGTTATCACCTGTGCCAATGAGTTCAAGGGTTTCTCCTACTTTTTCTTCTAGTATATTTAGTGTGGCCAGCCTTATGTTAAGGTCTTTGATCCACTTGGAATTAAGTTTTGTACAAGGTGATAAGTATGGGTCTAATTTCATTCTTTTGCAAGTGGACATCCAGTTGGACCAGCACCATTTGTTGAAGATGCTGTCCTTCTTCCATTGTGTGGTTTTGGCTTCTTTGTCAAAGATTAGTTGGCCATAGGTGTGTGGGTCCATGTTTGGGTCTTCAATTCGATTCCATTGATCCACTGGTCTGTTTCTATACCAGTACCATGCTGTTTTTATTACTATTGCTCTGTAGTACAGCTTGAAATCTGGGATGGCTGGGATGGTGATACCTCCAGATGCTTTTTTATTGTACAGGATTGATTTAGCTATTCTGGGCTTTTTGTTGTTCCATATGAAGTTGCGAATAGCTTTTTCCAGGTCTATAAAGAATTGTGTTGGTATTTTGATAGGAATTGCATTGAATCTGTATATTGGTTTTGGTAGGACAGCCATTTTTATTATGTTGATCCTACCTATCCATGAGCATGGGAGATCTTTCCATCTTCTAAAGGCCTCTTCGATGTCTTTCTTCAGGGGCTTGAAGTTCTTGTTGTATAGGTCCTTTACTTGCTTGGTTAGAGTTACCCCAGGTATTTTACATTGTTTGTGGCTATTGTGAAGGGGGTTGTTTCCCTTATTTCTTTCTCGGTATATTTGTTTGTTGTATAAAGAAGGGCTTCTGATTTTTTTGAGTTAATTTTGTATCCAGCCACCTTGCTGAAGTTGTTTATCAGCTGTAAGAGTTCCTTGGTGGAGTTTTTGGTGTCTCTTATGTATACTAACCTATCATCTGTGAATAGGGATAATTTGACTTCTTCATTTCCAATGTTTATCCCTTTGATCTCCTTTACTTGTCTTATTGCTCTAGCAAGGACTTCAACTACTATATTGAAGAGATATGGTAAAAGTGAACATCCTTGTGTTGTCCCTGAGTTTAGAGGAAAGGCTTCAAGCTTCTCTCCATTTAATTTGATGTTGGCCACTGGCTTGCTGTATATTGCCTTTATTATTTCTAGGTATGGTCCTTGTATGCCCGTTCTCTCCAGAACTTTTAGCATGAAGGGGTGTTGGATTTTGTCAAATGCTTTTTCTGCATCTAGCGAGATTATCATGTGGTTTTTTTCTTTCATCTTGTTTATATGGTGAATTACATTGATAGACTTTCGTATATTGAACCATCCCTGCATTCCTGGGATGAAGCCTACCCGATCATGATGTATGATACTTTTGATGTGTTCTTGAATTCGGTTTGCTAGTATTTTATTAAGTATTTTTGCATCTATGTTCATGAGGGAGATTGGTCTGAGGTTCTCTTTCTTTGTTGGGTCTTTGTGTGGTTTAGGAATCAATGACAGTGGCCTCATAGAATGAGTTTGGCAGTGTTCTTTCTGTTTCTATGTGGTGGAAGATTTTGAAGAGTAATGGTGTTAGTTCCTCTTTGATGGTCCGGTAGAATTCTGTGCTAAAGCAATCTGACCCTGGGCTTTTTATGTTTGGGAGATTATTAATGACTCTTTCTATTTCCTTGGGTACTATTGGGCTGTTTAAGCTGTTAATCTGATTTTGATTTAGTTTTGGTAGGTGGAATTTATCGAGGAAATTGTCCATTTCGCTTATGTTTTCAAATTTGGTGGAATATAGATTTTTAAAGTTGAACCCAAATATATTCTGGATCTCCTCAATGTCTGTTAGAATTTCTCCCTTTTCATTTCTGATTTTGTTGATTTGTGTTCTTTCCCTTTGCCTTTTAGTTAATTTGGCTAGGGGTCTGTCTATTTTGTTGATTTTCTGGAAGAACCAACTTTTGGTTTCATTGATTCTTTGTATAGTTCTTTTTGATTCTAAGTTGTTGATTTCAGCCCTAAGTTTGATGATTTCCTGCCTTCTGCTCTTCTTGGGAGTGTTTGCTTCTTTTTTTTCCAATTCACCCAGCTTAGCTGTTAATTCACTAATATGAGCTGTCACAATTTTCTTTTTGAAAGCATTTAGTGCTATGAACCTTCCTCGTAGCACAGCTTTCATTGTATCCCATAGGTTTGGGTATGTTGTGTCTTCATTGTCGTTGGATTTTAAGAAGTCTTTGATTTCCTTCTTTATTTCTTCCCTGACCCAGTGGTCATCCAGTAAGGAGCTGTTCAATTTCCATGTGTGTGTAGGCTTTCTTTTGATTCTTTTGCTGTTGAAGACCAGCTTTATTCCGTGGTGGTCTGATAAGATACAAGGTGTTATTTCAATTTTCTTGTATCTATTGAGTCTATCTTTGTGTCCAACTATGTGGTTGATTTTGGAGAAGGTTCCGTGGGGTGCTGAGAAAAAGGTGTATTCTTTTGTGTTTGGGTGAAACGTTCTGTAGATATCTGTTAGGTCCATTTGTTTCATGATTTCTGTTAGACTCAATATTTCTCTGTTTGGCTCCTGTGTTGATGATCTGTCCATTGTGTGAGTGGGGTGTTGAAGTCTCCCACTACTAATGTGTTGTGATCTATGTGCGCTTTAAGTTTTAGAAGTGTTTCTTTTACGAATGTAGGTGCCTTTGTATTTGGGGCATAGATGTTCAGTATTGAGATTTCCTCTTGATGAATATTCCCTTTAGTGAGTATATAATGCACTTCTTTGTCTTTTTTTATTAACTTCAGTTGGAAGTCTGTTTTGTTTGATATTAGGATAGCTACTCCAGCTTGCTTCCTGGGTCCATTTGCTTGGAAAACCTTTTCCCAGCCCTTTACTCTGAGGTAGTGTCTATCTTTGGTAGTGAAATGTGTTTCTTGTATTCAGCAAAAGGACGGGTCCTGCTTGCGGATCCACTCTGTAAACCTGTGTCTTTTTATTGGGGAGTTGAGTCCATTGATATTGATGGATATTAGTGACCTGGGGTTGTTATTTCCCATTAGTTTGGTTTAGGTGGTGGTCCTGTGCCTCTTTTGCTTTAGTTGCTGAGGAGTTTTCTATTCCCTTTGTTTTGTTGGGTGAAGTTTTCTTCTCTGGGTTGGAATTTTCCTTCTAGAATTTTCTGTAGGGCTGGGTTTGTGGGGAGATACTGTTTAAATTTGATTTTGTCATGGAATATCTTGTTTTCTCCATCTATGTTGATAGAGAGTTTTGCTGGGTATAGTAGTCTGGCTGGGCACCTATGATCTCTCAGGACTTGTAGGATATCTGTCCAGGCCCTTCTAGCTTTTAAAGTTTTTGAGGAGAAGTCAGGTGTAATTCTGATGGGTCTGCCATTGTGTGTGACTTGACCTTTTTCTCTTACAGCTTTTAATATTCTTTCTTTGTTCTGTACATTTGGTGTTTCAATTATTATGTGGCAAGAGGAGTTTCTTTTCTGATCTAATGTGTTTGGTGTTCTGTAAGCCTCTTGGATTTTTATTGGCGTCTCTTTTTTCAGGTTTGGGAAGTTTTCTTCTATGACTTTGTTGAAGATATTTCCTGGACCTTGGAGTCGGGAGTCTTCTCTTTCCTCTATGCCTATGATTCTTAGGTTCCGTCTTTTCATTGAGTCCTTGATTTCTTGGATGTTGTGGGTGAGAGATTTTTTAGCCTTCTCATTTTCTTTGGATGTTGTACTGATTTCTTCCATAGAATCTTCCATGCCTGAGATCCTGTCTTCCATCTCTTGCATCCTATTTTTGATTCTCACATCCGTAGTTCCTGTTCTCATCCCTTGATTCTCCGCTTCCTCTTTTAACTCTGACTGTGTTTTCTTTATTGTTTCCACTTCTATTTTCATGTCTTGTATGGTATTGTTCGTTTTGTGCATTTCCTTCTCCAGCTTGCTTGTTTTTGTCTGAAAATCTTTCATTGCTTTGTCCTTTACCTGTTCAAGCTCTGTCACCTTGGCTTGGAGTTCTTTAATGGTGTTGTTCATTGTTTTGACTTGTAAAATTGTGGCTTCTTTGAATTCCTTCATAGATTTAAGTAGTTCTTGAAGGGACTCTATCACTTTCCATAATGCAGAATTGTCATTATTTTCATGTGTTTCTGTTGGTGTGAGGTCATCCGAATTGGATGAGCTAGGATAATTCTGCTTTGTTGGAGTCATATTTCCTTGATTTCTATTTTTTTCTTAGACCTTTGGCCATATCGATGTGTTTAGCTGTCTGTATTTGTCGTTTTCTGTGCTTGGATCCACAGGGGATTCTTTGGTGAAGGAGTCAAATTGCTTGCCTATCTGTCGTTGCTTACAGGGGGATCTCAGGGTCACTGTGGTTTTAATAGCCTGAAGAACTGTGAGCTGGTGCAGCCTATTCCCAGGTAGTGAGTAATGGTCCGGGATTGTTTCACTGCTCCCAATTCAGATTTCTCTATGTTGCACACTGAGTTAGCAGCCTGTAATGGTTCTGATGGTATGTATGTACCTGTTTGCCCAGGCACAGATTCTGTGGTCTTTGTTTGTCATCACAGAGGCTGACAGGGCCCGACTCCACACCTAATATGTCTGGATTTTCCAGAATACAGCTATGGTCCCCTGACTTCTGGTTTCTCACTAGGCTTCTCGCCACAGGCCTGGCCCCTCAGCACCAATGGCCTGTGCCGGGTTCCCTCCCTGTCTGCTCAGCTGCGGGTGCGTGGGGCCCTGGCCCCTCTGGCTGCCTGTATGGGTCTCCCTCCCCAGCTGCTCGGCCTTGGGTGTACAGATCCCTGGCCCCGCCTGCCGCCTGTGAGGGCCTCCCTAGCTGCTCAGCCGCGGGTACACGGATCCTCGGCCCCTCTCGCCGCTTGTGTGGGCCTCCCTCCCCAGCTGCTCTGCCATGGGTGCACGGATCCCAGGCCCTGCCCGCCTGTGCCGGCCTCCCTCCCCAACTGCTCTGCCCGCCGGTTTCCCGCTCTCTCGGATTCTCCAAGGCTCGAGCAGCTGCAGACCACCCGCCGATCGCCCTGTTTCTTCCTTGCTAAGACTTCCACTAACCTGCAAAGTTTCCCAAGTAGCTATAAGGTCTTCCTGAGGTGTGGGGAGCCCAGTAGGCTAGTGGGTGATCACCATGTGGCCTCTGATTCTGCCTGCTGTGAGTTGGGGTCATTCTTACCAGGTGCCTCTCCAAATGGGAGTTCCCGAATCCCAGATTTAGTGGCTTTTGTGTCTGAGAGAGATGGGGGGAGAGCCTTACCCTGGGACGTATAACAGTCCCTTGGGAGCTGTGAGTGTTCTCGGAGGGTCTAGCCTCTCCGGTTCCTGCACAGTGTCCAATAACTGTGTTTTTTATGGTTCTTTTCTCCCACGTTCAAAATGCATCAGTGTAGGTTGCCGCCATCTTGGCCCCCCGCATCAAGGTTTCTTGGTTCAGGAAGAATTACAACTCTGGTCCATTGCAGGCCATACTCAGAGTGACAAAATTTGGTAAATGTGGTGCCAACATGAAGCAAATGGATGGGAGAATTGATTATGTATCTTGCAGTCCCATATGTTTTCTCAAACTCCAGAAAGAACAGTAATCACAGTGACTTCTATGTAAGGTTTTTTTTTTCTGTTTTTTAAAAATAGAAAAATATTTATTACTTCAGGCTATATCTCCATCACAGTGTCCTCTTTCCACCCCTCCCAGTCCTGCCCTCTTACCCTCTACCTCTTATCCCTTCCATCCCACTCCTCTGGAGTGGAGTATCCCTACATAACAGTCCCCCGCCCCTGTTCAGCAGTCATATGAGGGCCAAGAGCCTCCTCATACACTGGGGGCATACAAGGCAGCATCTATAAGGGCAAAGTATCTCATTGACAGGAAACAAAATCTATGTTCATGTTCCCTTTGGTGCATTCGTTGTAGTATAGTTATCCTGTACTATATGGCTAAAATCCAATTATAAGTGAATAGATGCTATGTGCATCCTTCTGAGTCTGGGTTAGCTCACTCAGGATGAGCTTCTCTAGTTCCATTCATTTGGCTGCAAATTGTATGATTTCGTTGTTTCTGATGGCTGAGTAGTATTTCATTGTGTAGATGTATCACAGCTTTTTAATCCATTCTTCGGTTGAGGGACATCTGGGTTGTTTCCAGTTTCTAGCTATTACAAATAAGGCTGCTATGAACATAGATGAGGAAACTTCATTGTGATTTGGTGAGGAATCATTTGGATGTATACCCAGAAGTGGTACGGCTGGGTCCCAAGGCAGAGCTATTCCAATTTTTCTAAGATATCACCAGACTGACCTCCATAGTGGTTGCAAAAGCCTGCACTCCTACCAGCAATGGAGGAGAGTTCCCTTTTCTCCACAACCTCACCAGCATGTGCTGTCATTTGAGCTTTTGAATTGATCACCTCCACATTCTTAATAAGAATTCCATGATATCCCTCCTCAGAAAAAAAATTACAAATATATTCTTATTGTCCATCCATGTCCATAAAAGAATGGAATATAGTTGATATTCTGAAATCTTCCAAAGGTGCCATGTAACTATTTTTAACAATGGCATGCCTGTGTTTCAGATGATTATCAATTACATGGAGGCACTTATTACTACTAAAAAAATAGTCCATTGAAATTGGAACCATATAAGTAGTTGAAAATTTTTAAACAATAAGAAAGCTGTTAAAATATTAAATTCATAATTTACATATTTATGCCTATTTGAAACCCATGAGTAAATGGTACCTTCCTATTTTTCAGTAGAAGGGAAAGTCTTTCTACTGTAACTTGAGGTGTCTTTCATTCCTTGACCATTACCAGATCACAGAGTCTATCTACATTTGTAGCCTCAATTTGTTCCCTTTTTCTTCCTCTTTCTCCCTCATTCTTCCTCTTTTCTCAGCAGTCATATGAGGGCCAAGAGCCTCCTCATACACTGGGGGCATACAAGGCAGCATCTTTAAGGGCAAAGTATCTCATTGACAGGAAACAAAGTCTATATTCATGTTCCCTTTGGTGCATTTGCATATAATTCAACATATAGAGAAGCATAAATCGATACTATGTTTGCTTCAATCCTTTTTTCAGAACTTCAAATCCTTTTCTCAGAATGCTGCACACTCTACTTTATATTCCTAATATAAATTTCAAATCTAAATATATTTAAGTACCTGTTTGGGAAATCATTTAAAAAAAAGCTAAAGTAAAATTGTATATGCATTTGCTTATCCTCCTCTCTTTTACTCTTCCACCTCTTTAACTTTGGGTAAAGCCTGAATACAGAGTCCTTTATGACTTAGTATGAGATTGGAGTCCATTGATATTCACACAATTTTAGAAGTCTTTATCAACTTCACCTGAAAATATTCAATAAAAATTTCATTCCTTGAGTGTGTCCAAAATGATGACCTATTTCATAGAAAAAACAAATTCTGTGCACAGGTGTACTTCATAAGTTTATGAATACATTAATAAAACCTTTATATTAAATGATAGAGGAAAACTGTTTAAAATTTTGAGAGATTCTTGCTGAACATACATACAACTGAACAGCAGTCTGCCAAGTTTGATCAACAATGTACAGGCCATTAAAATATGTGTTTAGAAAAACTAAGCACTGTTACTAATCTGGCCAATCAGCTAAAGGTAGAGCAATTAAGAGAACTTAGGTTGCAATTCGTAGCTTTAATTTTTTATGTTTATTCACTAATATATACATATATAATATTTTTATTTCTTTAATAAATATGTTTTTTCTGAATGTGATTTTATCATATAACTTGAAACAGAGTAAAGGAGTTATATTCATTTTGTATAAGAAAAAGTGTTCCTTTTATAAATTTAGAAGCAAAGTCTTGTATTAGACAGATTTTGGATAGTGCATATAATTTTTTTCTTTGCAATGAGAGATTGTGATATTTATTGTTTGATCACATAATTACCACTATTATTTTGTTCTCATTTTGCTCTCATTTCTTATTATTTCATTAGGTTACTCACATGTTCTTAGAATCTTTATGATTTACTTTCTTTAAGCCTTGGTTCCACTAACAACTGCTAATATTTTTCTGGGTTTCTTAATTTTGGAAATAACATTACCCCTGGTCCCAATATCTTGCTTTCTCCATAATTCAACATATAGAGAAACATAAATCGATACTATGTTTGCTTCAATCCTTTTTTCAGAACTTCAAATCCTTTTCTCAGAATGCTGCACACTCTACTTTATGTTCCTAATATAAATTTCAAATCTAAATATATTTAAGTACTTGTTTGGGAAATAATTTTTAAAAAAGCTAAAGTAAAATTGTATATGCATTTGCTTATCTGGGCCTCATATACTCTCACCAAGTTCTGTTGTCATAATAAACATCAGGGTTAGAAATGCTCCATTTTAAAAAATATTCTCTTGAAGTCTACATTACTAATCCTTATAAACTCTGTTTAGTATTTATAGGTTTTCTTATCACTCCTTCTCCTATCAGGAATTTCTCTTTTGATTTAGTTGTTTCTGTCTCAATTCTATGATAATAGTAAAATCTGATGATGTGTCAAACAAACATTGCCCTCATTTAAGGAAACACCATACCTGAGAGACATTGTATGGATGAATACATTATTTTAAACATTCTATTTATTATTCCCTTCATAATTGAAATCAACATTTCATCTCATAATTTAATGACTACTTCTACTAATATCTAGTATATATAATGTAGATATACATCGATTTGCTTGTACATGTAATGAGAAAAATTCAGTGAGCTTTATATTCAGTGTGTTTCAAAATAAAACATCTGCATACAATTTATCGTATTCTCACTAAATAATAATTTAATGAGAATTAATAAATAAAAATTAGAAAACAATTCTACAGATTTTAGGTATACTGACATAAATGGCAGGCAAATTCATCACACAAAAGAAATGATTTCTTCCCACCTAGAGAGCTCAAGTCAATCTTGAAATGATGTACTTCAAGGTAATGTCATGAGTGTATATTTTCACCTTAAAATGGTTATTTATAGTTCGGTCAATTAATTCTTAGAATGTTCAGGGCAATGAATCCTTTTATCCTGTCATCCTATAGAGCTAAGGGTATGGCCTATGCTGAGCTAGAGCAAACTTTAAAGCTGATCAAATTTCTAAGCAAAATCCTATATTAGCGATTAGTGATGGGTCTGAAGCTGTGAAGTGAAGAGAGGAGAACGAATCACAAAGGGTTTCCAGGTTGGAGTTAGATGAAAGAGGCAAGGGAATGAACTATATATCTGAGGCTTATCACAAAACCCCTGGTGGCTGGACTTAGATCTGAAATCTTGTTAAGACACACATTCTTGGGATATTATATGCCTTTTCTCTTTTTAGTAATGTCAGATGCACCAAAGGAACATTTTGCAGTTTCAAAAAGCACCAAAAGAAATATGATGGGAATTTCATCCTCAGGCCCCCAGAACTGATGAGTAGGGCTTAGAAGACAGGGTCCCTTCAAAGTCTGCAAGACTATTTGGAGATAATTATATGCAAGTAGCATTTATAAAAATAAATTTGTAATCAATACAATTTGTTTTAAACATTTATAACAGCTAAGTCTCCAAGAGTACTTACTGACTAGAAGATTTTCACTTTCATCTAAAGGAGAAAAACAAATAAGTAAACTATAACAAAACAAAAGATTAAAATAATTTTTATTGGCCTGGTTTAAAAATCCATATACAAATCTTTGTGCTTTACACATTTGTGTATCTATTTATTGTTTAAATGGGAGACTTACAATTCAGTAGATAAACACTATGTTTTCTCTGTAAATAGCAAACAGTTACTGCTATAAGCATCTTTTACCCATTGATACCATATGGATGACCATTTTCATATATGCAAGATGGACAGAATCAGCAGTAGCTGGATTATAATATCCATGTGATTATAAACTAAACATACTATTGCTTTGAATACCATAATTAAACATTTTATATAAAACATAGAAAAAGTGGTCTTTCATATATATTGTCTTATTTTAAAGTATCTAGAAACCATTATAATGAAATATCAATTTAAAATTATGTGCCCTTCAAAAATCAAATCTGATCAGATAGGATATTTTACATATATAATTCTAAGGTGTATTTGCTCCTATATGTAATTTTATTGTATATAATCTGGAATTTTACTATTTGTCACTCTCTAGTACTCAATTCACATTTTATTCTTGACTATTTCTACCAAAAAACCAATTGTGTGCTTTAGGAAATTTTATTTTTTTTATGTTTATTTGTTACTTCAAGTTACTTCTCCATCACAGTCCCCTCCCTCCCAGGCTCCCTCTTCTCCCACCTATTCTACTCCTCTGGTTTGGGGTACCCCTACATATCAGCCCCCCAGAGTTCAGCAGTCACATGAGGGTTTAGAGCTTCCTCTTGCACTGGAGGCCTACATGACAGCAGCTCCACTAAGTCAAGGTGTCTCAGTAACAAGTAGCAAAATCTATGTTCCTGTTCCTTTCAGTCTGTTGATTGTAGGATGTTTATCCTATACTATATTGACAAAATCCAGTTATAAATGGATATATGTAGAAATAATGAAATTAAATTATTTCTTAGTATTTAAATTATCAGTTAATTGATCAGCAGTGTTAATCCTTAACCCACCAGTATAAATGAGGACACAGAAAAACCTAAAGGATTTTTAACAAGTATTGGCCTGGATTGTGCAATCTTGGTCCATGTAAGCTAGCTCATTCTATTCCCCAAATATGACCCCATATATACATACATCTCCTGGGTTGTTATTTTCCATGCTATGCCTATGTTCCAAGACATGTGGAATGATCTTCTTCCATATCTATCCCATCATATCTCCTGCTTCCTGCTCTTGCCTTCTTTCCTTTTTCTGGAGGCTTCTTCTACTCTTGATGTGGAGGCTTCTTCTACCCAAGATCCTCTCTGCTTCAGAGGTTCACACCTTAGTCCCACCTACCTGTCTCCTTGCTCAATCTCAGGCTCAGCATTAATTTAACCAATCATTGACAATGGATAACAAGAAATGTAGCATATCTTCACTTGGTGTACTAAAAGTGGGCTTCTGGGAACAGGTTAATAAACTTTTAGAATACATAACATGACCCCATCAATTTCCTCCTTTTGTCTAATAAGAAGGCTAATTTTTTTAACTCATATAGTAAAAACAGTAAGAACAAATATGAAACAATCAGGAAAACCATATATAAAATTTACTGACATAAAGTTAAACATATTTGAATCAGGAAATTTTGTAGAAGAAAAAAATCATCTATCTTGGTGTCTCTAAAGTTCTGAACCTAAATATTTTCTACCATATCCTATAATTATGAACCCAAAAATTTTATTCAGATTTAAAAGTAACCTAAACAACTCAAGTTCAATTGAAACTTTATATCTATAATGTCTTCAACCCCGAAGGGATAAGCCATCATTTGAGTGAGTAGAAAGTACAGGAGAGCACCTTAAGAAAAATGACAGTTTGCTGAGTAGACAGTCCCAAATATCTCTTGATACCGTTGGAGGTCATCTTCAGCCTTCTGGCCAAGCATATCTCACAGACTAAATTGTATAGCAGGAAATAAGAAGGATTTACACACTCTGTCTCTGCAAAATCAGGTCACGCACTTACCTGCATTTAAGTTCTGGCCCATCTTTGGACTGTATATTGTCTGTTGAGAGAGCAGGGGCATTTTTCCCAAGTAGGAATTATCTCCTTATGGAGATTTTGTTTTTTTTTTGATGCTTATTGTTTTCTTCCAAGTCAAATGGGAGCTGTCAGGAGCTGACTGCCTTAAGTCAAATAATTCTTAAAATAATAAAAACATCTTTAAATGCTAGTTTCTGTACACCTCTGAGGGTTATGAACACATTTATTGATTTCTTTATAAATCTAATCTATCTGTCATCTATCATTTATCTATCTTATGTTTATTTTGATAGGCAAACTCCATATTTTTAACCATTTACTATCTGTTTAATCTAGTAAGCCTATTTTGTGATAAAATAAGACTAGTATTTGACATGACCTGAAGCTTGACTGACTAAACATTGTTAGGACCTAAGCTCACTTGACCAAACTTTAGGTAGGCTTCAGACCCTGGGAATTTTGACTAGGCCTTAGACTACAAGCTGACCAAGCTTCAGGTCAACCTGCCCTAACTATTAAACAATACTACAATACCAACCCTCCTGAGCTTGGAAACTCTAACTGTTACTAGGAGGCCAACAATTCCACACTTGGGTACAACCGGTCCCCAAAACCACAAAAGGGCAATAGAAACAATTGCTGATGATCATGAGTTTAGAAACTCCCCAACTGTCAGTAGGAGACCTAACATTCCTTGTTCTCAGTATCAAATTCCTTAACCTTTAGCCAGTAAAAATCAACGTATAGATAGAGATATAAACCAGTCAAAATACTGTTGCTTGATGATGCTTGATTCTGCCTTGATGAAACGTATTTAACATGAACTGAAATTCTCCTCAAGGTCTTCCTCACTCCTCTTGCAAGAGGAGTCTCTGAGGTTGTCATCCCCAGTACTGGTGAATAAAATCCTCTTGCTTTTTGCATCATTAACAGGTGTTCTGGCTGGTGATTCCTTGGTCACCCGAGATTTGGGTTCAGGAATTCGTTTCTTGGCCCTTACACCATCAAACTGTATTATCCAGACTCCTAAATAGATTGCATAATACCTTATATAAGAGTGCAAATATATATATATATATATATATAATGGAAATGTGTGTGTGTGAAAATATAAAATTTTATACCAATGAACCAGGAATTAACCTTATTTTTGTATCAATATACAAAATCCTATTCCAATGTATCAAAAGATTACCTTATTTTGAGAAGAGCAATAGCTCTTAGTTTCAGAGCAGATTCAATAATTTACCCTTATATCATATAATTTCTATATTATATAACTATATTCCCCCTCTTTTTTCTTTTCAAGACTTCTCCCACTATACAAGGGAGGAAGAAGGATAGAGAAAAGGAAAAGAAAGAAAGAAGTCTCTGAATCTAGCCTCCTATACCTTACTTAACAAGATTGTTTACAACTTGTAACCAGTCCCACTGAATGACAACTATAACCCATCAAATGACCAACGAATCATCCACCCCATTTTTTGGAAATGAGGCGTTGCTCTCTTAAAATTGGTTTCTGCTGAATTGGGACATTGAAAATCTGCTTGGAGGCCCAAATAAAATGGAAAAATGATTAAGAAAGTTAATAGTAATATTTGTGTCCAGTCTCTATGTTCTCAGCAGTTTGAATATCTTGAGCAGTTTGTCATCCAAAACTGAACTTTGGGTGGGAAAGTTCAGGACTTTATTGGAGTCCTGGTTGACACAATCTGCAAGGCAGGGCCATCTTAGCAAGTCATTTTGAAGTTGTTCTGGATATAGGTGTTTGAGGAAACAGCTATTGAGGCAGTCTGTGAGGCTGGATCATCTTGGCTACTTGTCTTCATTGGTGTCTTGTCCCTTATTTCTGAAAATACATAATTTCTCACAAGTAACATATAGTTAAGCAATTACAAAAATGCCTTGGATGTGCAGGATGCACAAATAAATTAAGGAAGATTTTCTGCTATTTGAGCAGAAGAAAGACATTTGGAAGTCTCCAGTCTTGCCATATGAAAAGATGGCATGTAATAGTAAGTCATGTGGCTTCTATGTAGCCAACAGGATTTTTATTGGATATATATATATTTTTTGTTTTGTTTTGTTTTTTACAAAGTCTGAGATTTCCAGATAGTGCAATCAGCAAATATAATTTAAGTGTTTGCTAATCTGTTTGTAGCCAAGATCTAGTGAAATCTAATTTCTATCAGTTTGGGTGAAAGATCTTTTTCTTTCCCGTAATTATTATTACATATATATGGCTATTTATAATCCATTTTAAGTTGAAAATTCAGCAAAATCTGTATGGAGTTTAAGTATTCCCCTCCACTGTTCACATAAATTTATTAATTAATTGAGACAGGGTTTTTTCTGTGTAGTTCTGACTGTTTCTAAATTAGGTTGACCTCAAACTCAAAAGGAACATATCTATCTCTGCCTTTATCTCCCATATTTTGGAATAAATGATATGAATTTATGTTTCTTTTTTTCCTGTTCTCCTTTCTTTGGATATTTAATTTTTATATGAATATATCTACCCTTAATGAGACAGGGTTTCTCTTTGTATGTTGTGCTGTCTTGATTTGTTCTGTAGATCTGTGTAGATTAGATTGGCCTAAAACACATAAGGAACCTGTTTTTGAAATAATTTTTCCCTTGTCTCCCAAGTTTTGGGATCAAGGGATAAATTTAATTCATTGAATTACCTTTATTAAGCAATAATGTTAATTACACCATGTTGTATTAGTCTGAGTTCCAGTTCTCCTATGGGAGCCCCATTCTTGAGGAGATTGGTTTAAAGTAGCATGATATGCTATTTTATGTTAGCTTTTCTTAACTGTTGGCAGTGAGAGGCATTCAGCTTGCTTGTTCCTACCCCACTCTAGATTTGGGTCTTTACATTGACTAACATATCTCTTTCTCTCTCTTTTTTTAATGTTTATTTATTACTTCAGGTTACATCTCGATCACAGTGACATCTTTCCAACCCTCCCAGACCTTCCCTCCCACCCTCTACCCCTATCCCTTGCATCCTACTCCTCTGGAGTGGAGTATCAGTCATATGAGGGCCAAGAGCGTCCTCATACACTGGGGGCCTACAAGGCAGCCCCACTAGGGCAAAGTGTCTCATTGACAGGAAATAAAGTCTATGTTCATGTTCTCTTTGGTGCATTGGTTGTAGTATATTTATCCTGTACTACATGGCTAAACTCTGATTTAAGTGAATAGATGCCATGTGCATCCTTCTGAGTCTTGGTTAGCTCACTCAGGATGAGCTTCTTAAGTTCCATCCATTTGGCTACAAATTGCATGATTCCATTGTTTCTAATGGCTGAGTAGTATTTCATTGTGTAGATGTACCACAGCTTTTTTTTTTTTTAAATCCATTTCTCGGTTGAGGGACACCTGGGTTGTTTCCAGTTTCTAGCTACCACAAATTAGGTTGCTATGAACATAGATGAAGAAACGTCCTTGTGGTTTGGTGAGGAATCTTTTGGATATATACTCAGAAGTGGTATGGTTGGGTCTTGAAGTAGAGCTATTCCAAGTTTTCTAAGATATCGCCAGACTGATTTCCATAGTAGTTGTACAAGCTTGCACACTCCCACCAGCAATGGAGGAGTGTTCTCCTTTCTACACAACCTCGCCAGTATGTACTGTCATTTGAGCATTTGATCTTAGCCATTCTGACAGATGTGAGATGGAATTGGAATCTCAGAGTCATCTTTATTTTTTTTAATGTTTTCTAGACAGGGTTTCTCTGTATATCCTTGTCCAGAACTCATTTTGTAGACCAGAGTGGCCTTCAACTCACAGAGGTCCACCTGCCTCTGCCTCCTGAGTGCTGGGATTAAAGTCATACATCACCACGCCTGGTTATTAACGTATCTCTTTTAGGGGAAAATGCCTCTTGAAACCAGTTCTCCTGTGGGAACCCTACACTCAAGGAGACTTGCTTTTCATGCCTTTCTCTTTATATAAGTTTAATATTATTGTGTATCTGTTAGATCAGTAAGGACGTTATTATTTATTACTAAGCAAAAACTTACATAGTACCTTCAAGGGAAAAAATGTGTCATTTTGAATTCTAGGCTGTCTTTAGCAAGCAGTCATATCTCATCAGCAGGAGTCTCCCCCTGCCTTCATTGTTTAGACTAGGCTGATCTAGAATTCAAGAGATCCACCTGTTTCTTCCTCTAATGTGATGGGATTAAGAATGTGCCATTACCATCATGCTCAAATATTTCACTTAAATCCCAGATAATAGTAACTCTGTAACCCACAGAGCAGCTCTAAAATGTAGTGACAATTTGAAATCTGCCCAAAATCCTCAAAATTCTCTCATGTAATCCTAAGTCAACTAACCCAGACCCAGAAGGATTCACATGGCATCTATTCACTTATAGTTGGATTTTAGCCATATAGTACAGGATAACTATACTACAACCAATGCACCAAAGGTAACATGAACATAGACTTTTTTTCCTGTCAGTGAGACACTTTGCCCTAATGGTGCTGCCTTGTATGCCCCCAATGTATGAGAAGGCTCTTGGCCCTCCTATGACCGCTGAACTGGGACAGGGGACTGTTATGTAGGGAAATTCCACTCTAGAGGAGTGGGATGGAAGGGATAGGTGGTAGAGGGTGGGATTGTGGGGCTGGGAGGGGTGGAAAGAGGACACTATGATGGAGATGTAACCCGAAGTAATAAATAAGTAAATAAACAAACAAATAAATATATATATATATATATATATATATATATATATATATAAAATCTCTCATGTTTTAGCATTGTCAAACCAGAAAAATATCCTTTGTACCTCCTGAATGTCCTGATATAGGGAAAATCAAAGAAATCTGAACATAAATCAAGCAGAAACAAGAACATTCCAAAAGCCTTGGTCTAATCATGCCATCCCATTCTGCAATTAAAGCTCTGTTCATTATTTCCTGGAATCTGGTTGTGGCTGCATTTAATTGGTGGTCCTCTCTCAGACAGGCCTGAAAAGCACCCAGTAACTATGGATCCCTGAGCTCCAGCTGCCATCAATTTTGTCTTATCTATCAGGAAGGGCCTCCCTCCTCCCCCATTGTTATTGTTGGTAACTTCACATTCCATATGCAAATGATTTCACTTTCTAAACCTATCCTAGTCGGATCTTTGTCAAAAACAATACAAAGAAACACAATTGTCACTGTAACATTTGCATGCTAAGAGAAACAAACTCAAATGGAATCCAAATGTATTGAGACATTGGGAATTCCTCCAATTTTAATCTAGGCAGTTGATTCCCTTCTTAAATTCTGTCTAGAAGGCTTCTGGTTTTTTTACAACATAGAGAGAGCCAGAGTCTTAGCTCTCTGTCTTTGTTGCAAGGTAGCAGTTTTTGTTAAGGGAGCCACTCCTGTGATATGCATTTGGGTTTGATTTCCAGCTCTTTGGCTAGGAAACCATCTTTCACCCATGCTTTCTCATGCTTAAGCATGAATTTTAATTGCTGTAGTTGGACTCCATTTAGAGAATTAATTAATTAAATTATGCTGGGTGTCATTTGTAGAAATAATTAATTAAATTATTTACTTGTATTTATATTGTATTTAATTCATCGGCAGTTGTTGATCTTTAACCTGCAATTATAAATGAGTACACAGTAGTATTCCATTGTGTAGGTGTACCACAGTTTTTAATCCATTCTTCAGTTCAGGTATATCTGGGTTGTTTCCAGTTTCTGGATATTACAAAGAAGTCATTTTATGAGAACAACGTCCCATCCCCAGAAGGTGGGGAGGGTGTTACCCCCCCCTTTCGTTATTTGATAGACAATATAAAATTTTGTTATTTAGGGAAAAAGACTACAAGCTGTTAAATGGTCTTGTTAAATGGGTTTTGGAGGTTCGCCCCAGGGACTTCTCTCTTTTTCTTTTCTGTATCCTTCTTTCTCTCCTATGTAGGAGTGAACAGACTTGAGAAAAATGGGACATAGACATAGTATAGGAAAGATCAAGAAAAAAGGACAGATTATTGAATATGGCCTTATACCTTTGTATACTGATACAAAATTAATATTATATTTGGCCACATTGGTATTGATCTTTGTATATTGATACAAAATTAAGGGTAACACTTCTTAAAGGCATTGTTCCTAGTAATGCTTAAAAATGAAATGTCAAGTTTTTGCCTCTTGCTACCAACCGACATAAACTGTTTAGGATAATTAAGAAATGGAAACTAATAATCATGAAAACGTGTCATTTTGTTAGTTACTATTACAGTCTATCACAGTTATTTTCTAAGCTACTCAGAAATCAAGTTGCTAAGAGACAAGCAATATTTGCTTATCTAAATATAAGAGATAGATAGGGCATCTTCAAAAACCTCAAGAGATCTGCAGAATATGGCATTCAAAGATGTTTTCTTAACTTAAGATTTTTTGATATCGACACATGTTAGCTCCTGACAGCACCCCCTATTCTACTCCAAGTAGAAGATGAGCATCGAAGAATCTCCAGTGGGATATGATTGAATTGGTGGTAGGTCTTTCTCTTGGCAAGAAAAACCCCTGCTTCAACTGTAGACAGACTTATGTCCAAAAAGGACAAAACATGGAAGCAGATAAGTCGACAGCCTAGCTCTGCTAAGACAGGGTAGGTAAGTCCTTCATAATTCCTGCTCTACAATCAATGTCTGTCAGAGAAACGGGGTCAAATGGCTGAAGATTGATGCTGTAATGTATGGAGAGAAAATGGGAATTGTCCAGGCAGCCACTGGTATGTCATTTCTTAGTTTGGGAAGCTGCAGGCCCTGCATTTCCTATATAATCAGATATATTTATCCCTCTCAGGTCTCTGAGGTGGTTGAAGAATAGATAGCTAGAGTATCATAGTTAAATTTTAAGTTGTTTAGGAATCAAGAGGGTGTTCTGGATCTAAGAAGATATTTTTAAAATTTTGAGGCAAGTTAGTATGAAAGCTGAGTTAGATATAGAACTTTAAACTCATGGAGATGGTTAGATAGTAGAATGTTAAAGTCAGGTGCCAAATACATATGGACTGGACATTGGGAATGTATGCTAAGCCATATAACTCTTATAATTGTGGCCTATTTATTTCTGTTGTTTTGTATTGTATTTATAGTTATAAGAAAAAGAACCATTTTTTGGACTGAAAGGGAGAGCTGTTGGGGGGAAAAAGAAATACCTTAAACTAAAAGAAAAAAAAAAAAAAGGAAGGGAAGAGGATGGGGGGTTGAGGGGGAGGAGGGTGGAAGGGTGGGACTGGATGGGGGAGTAGGGAGGGGATGGTGATTGAGATGTAACTTGAAGAAATAAAAAATAAATTATTAAAAAAAACAAATAAGGCTGCTACGAACATAGATGAGGAAACTTCCTTGAGATTTGGTGAGGAATGTTAGGGTAATGTTAAGCATTCTAAATGTTAATTAATTGGTCCTTCTTTCTGTCTGTTACTTACATTGACTCCAATTGGTTAAATAAAATGCCGAGGCCTGAGATTGGGCAAAGACAGAAAAAGGTGGGACTTCCTGTGATTAGAACAGGAAGCCTGTGCTTTAGACAAAGGATTAAAGCATTCCAGCCAGTAGCAGGAAGAAGAAGGAATTCCAGCCAGGAGCAGCAGGAAAGAGGATGCACACCATGGGTTAGAAAATGGAACCTCACTCCACATGGCCAGAAACATCGGCATATCGTGGAGAGTGGCAATCCAAGGGGACGTATGTATGTATAAATGGGGTCATATTTGGGTAATAGAATTACAAGCTAGCTTGGATGGGCTAGGATTGCACAATTCAGGCCAAGGCTTGTTAAAATCCACGTGGTCTCTGTGTGCTCATTTATAATGGTGGGTTAAGGATTAGCCACCAAACCAATTAATAATAATATAAATACCAGTAAGTAGTTTAATTAATTTTTATTTTTACATATGGTGTCCAATTACGGCAGTTAGAATCAATGCTTACAGCCTGAGAAGGCCTTGGTGAAAGCCAGTTTCCTAGCCCAATAGCAGGGAACCGAACTCAAATGCATTTCAAAAGTGCGGCTACCTTAACAAAAGCTGTTGCCTTGCAGCAAAGGCAGAGAGCTAAGGCTTAGCTCTTCTTACATACTAAAAAACTGGCAGCCTTCTAAACAGAGGTTCAGAACAGAATTAAAAATGGAGAAATTAATAATGCCTCAATATGTTTGGATTCCAATTGAGTTTGTTCCTCTTAGCATGCAAATGATTTTTACCTTGACAATTGTGGTTCTGTGTATCTTTTTTGAGAAAGTTAATACTAGGATAGTCTTAAAGGGAAGAATTTACAGATGGAATGCTAAATTGTCAACAATGATAATGAAGGAAAGAGGGAGGCCTTTCCTGATAAATAAGGCAAAATTGATGGCAGCTGGAGCTAAGAACTCCCTGGCTATGAGGTTCTTCACAGGGCTTTCTGGGAAGGGTCCACCAATGATATACAGTTGCAACTAGATTCTAAGGAATAATGAACAAAGCTTTAATTGCAGCATGGGATAGCATGGTTAGACATGCCAAGGCTTTTGTAATATTGTTTCTTTGCTTGATTTTTGTTTAGATGTCTTTGATTTACCTATATAGGGAGGTAGAAAGAATATTTTTCCGGTTTGGCATTGCTAAAACATAAGAGATTTTTGAAGATTTGGGGCATATTTCGAATTGTCACTACAGTTCAAAGTTGCTTTCAAGGTTACAGAGATACAAAATCTGGGATTTAAGTGAAATATTTGACCAGGGTGGTATTGGCACATACCCTTAATCCCTTAATTCCATCACACTAGAGGAAAAAACAGGCAGATCTCTGGATTCTGGACCAGCCTGGTTTAAACAATGAAGGCAGAGTGGGAACCCTACTGATAATATAAGGATGCTTACTAAAGACAGTCTAGAATTTAAAAAAGACACATTTTTTCCTTGATGTTAAGTTTAATAATGTCCTTACTGATTTAGTGGATAAATACACATAATCTTAAATTTATATAAAGAGAAAGGGGTCACAAGCCAGTCTCCTTATGTGTGGGGCTCCCACTGGTGAACTGGTTTCAAGAGGCATTTTGCCCCTAAAAGAGATATGTTAATCTCTGGGTGTGGTGGTGAACACCTTTAATCCCAGAACTTTGGAGGCAGAAGCACGCTAATCTCTGTGAGTTCAAGGCTAGCCTGGTGTGCAAAGTGAGTTCAGGACAAGGACTCAGAGAAAAATACACAGAGAAATTTTGTCTCCGGGAAAAAAAAAAAAGGAGAGAGAGAAAGAGAGATATTCTGTTAATCTTCTATTAACCAATGTAAGGACCAGAGTTAGGCGAGGGGAGAACATACGAACAGCATGCCTCCCACAGCCAACAGTTAAGAAAAGCTAACATAAAATAGCACATCATGCTATTTTATACCAATCTTCTTAAGAATGGGGTTTCCATGGGAGAATTGGAACTTAAACTAATACAAAATGGTTTAATTAATGCTATTGTTTAATAAGGTTAATTCAATTATTTAAATTCATACATTGATCTCAAAATTTGGGAGACAAGGAAAAAACAGGTTCCGTGTATGTTCGAGGCCAATCTAATCTACAGAGCTCTACAGAGAAAATCAAGACAGCCCAAGCTACAAAGAGAAACCCTGTCTCAATAAGGATAGATATATCCACACAGAAATTAAATCTCCAAAGAAAGGAGAAAAGGAAAGAAAAAATATATAAATGCATAACTTTGATCCCAAAACATGGGACACAAAGACAGAGACAGATTGCTTCCTTTTGAGTTTGAGGCCAACCTACTCTACAAAAAGCCAGAACAACACAGCATAAACCTGTTTTAATCAATTAATAAATTTATGTCAACTGTATAGGAGAATACTTAAACTCCATACAGCCTTACTATTACATGTCATCCTTTTATATGGCATGAAAACTTATTAATGTCTTTCTTCTGTTCAAACAAAGAACAGAAAATATTCCTTAATTGATTTGTGCATCCTGCACATCCAAGACATTTTGGTAATTGCAGAGCTATATGTTACTTGTAAAAAATTATATATTTTCAGAACAACAGGACCAGAATCCAAAGAGGATAAGTAACCCAGATGATCCAGCCTCATAGAATGTCTCAATAGCTGTTTCCTCAAAAATCTGCATCAAGAACAACTTCAAACAGCTTGCTGAGATGGCCCAGCCTAAAGGACTGAACTTTCCTACCAAAGTCCAGCTTCGAAGTACAAACTGCTCAGGACTTTCAAATTGCTGAGCACATAGAGACTGGACAACAAATGTTACAATTTACTTGCTTAACCATTTTTTTACATTTTATTTTGGGCCCCTAAACAAGTTTTCTGTGTCCTAATTCAGCAAGAAGCAGTTTTAAGAGAGTGACGTCCCATTCCCAAAAAGTGGGGTGGATGATTCTTTGGTCATTTGATGTGTTATAAATATTGTTTAGGGGTAATGGCTACAAATTGTTATATTGTCTTGTGAAGTAAGGTATAGAAAGTTAGACTTGGAGATCTCTTTTTCCTTTCTGTATCCTTCTTTCTCTCTTATGTAGGGGGAAAAGACTTGAAAAGAAAAAAAGGGGGAATATATGTATATAATATAGAAATGATAGGATATAAGGACAGATAATTGAATATGCTCTGAAACTTAAAATTATAGTTATTCTTAAAATAAGATTATCTTTTGATACATTGGTATAGAATTTTGTATGTTGATACAAAAATAAGATTGTTTGATTCATTAGTATAGACTTTTATATTGACACATAATATGTATATTACAACTCTTATATAAGGTATTGTGCCTATACAACTCATTTAAAAATACAGGTTTATTTCCAATCCTTTTATGGGTTGCTAGTGCAATCTATTTAGGAGTCTGTATAACACAAGTTGATTGGCCAGTTGAGCTTCTGGTCATGTCAAATACTAGTCTTAATTTATAACAAAATAGACTTAATAGGTTAAACAGATAGTAAATGGTTAAAAATATACAGTTTGTTTGTTCATAGATAGATGATAGATTTATAAATAAACCGATAGATGTCTTCAAAACCCTCAGAGGCATACAGAAAATGATATTTAAAGATGTTTTTATTATTTTAAGAATGATTTGACTTAAGACAGTCAGTTCCTGAAAGCTCCCATTTGACTTGGAAGAAGAAAATGAGCATCAAAAAGAAATCTCCCATCAGGAGATAATTCCTCAAAAAGAAATCTCCCATCCTGCTCTCTCAACATACAGTCCAAAGATGGACCAGAGCTTAAATGTAGGTAAGTTGATGTCCTGATTCTGCAGAGACAGAATGGGAAAATCCTCTTTCCTGCTGCTCCTGGCTAGAATTCCTTCTTCTTCCTGCTGCTGGCTGGAATGCTTTAGTCTTCTGTTTAAAGTGCAGGCTTCCTGTTATAATCCCAGGGAGTCCCACCTTTCTCTGTCTTTGCCCAATCTCAGGCCTTGGCATTTTATTTAACCAATCAGAGTCAATGTAAGTAACAGACAGCAAGCAGGACCAATTAATTAACATTTAGAATGCTTAACACTACCCCAACAGAGGAATCATTTGGATGTATACCTAGAAGTGGTATGGCTGGGTCCCGAGGCAGAGCTATTTCAAGTTTTCTAAGATATCACCAGATTGTCCTCCATAGTGGTTGCACAAGCCTGCACTTCCACCAGCAATGGAGGAGTGTTCCCCTTTCTCCACACCTTCGCCACCATGTGTTGTTATTTGAGCTTTTGATCTGAATACAAATTCAATAGTGAATGAAATTTCAGAACTAATTTACATGCATAATTGGTTCAAGTTTACATGTTAAAAATAAAAACACATAGAGATAAATTACTTTGCCAAGCACATTTACCTAAATACCAGGTATTTCCCAAAATAATGAAAGTTGACTGATTTTAAGGGGTTAAAGGCTGCTGAGCTTTGCATATTTCTTTATCTTTACATAGAATATTATTAGAAATTTATCTATATACGTTGTGACTTTCAAAAACAAAAGTGTCTTAACCTGTGTTCTATTACTATGAAGAGACACCATGGCCATGGCAACTCTTATGAAAGAAAGCATTTAAGTGGGGCTGGCTTACAGTTTCAGAGGCTTACTATCCTAATGGTGAGGAGCATGGTGGCCTACAGGAAGACATGATAGCTGAGAGTTCTATATACAGATCCAGAGGCAGAAGAAAGACGGAGACACTGGTTCTGGCTAGAACATTTGAGACCCCAAAGCAACACATTTCCTCTAACACAAGGCCACAGCAACTCCAACAAGGCCACACCTCTAATCCTTGTCAAGTATCTCCACTCTCTAATGACCAAGCATTCAAATATATGAGTCTATGGGACCATTCCTATTCAAAATATCGCAAAAAGATTATCAGATGTATTGAAAAAATATCATGCCAATCAATAAATTTTGACGGCAAACCATAACGAAAATAATTGGGAACCCAGAGACATCACATGAATTTTAGCAAGTCTTGATTGAACAATCTTAGTAGATCTAAGCTAAGTCATAATTTTATCCTTGAATAAAGCCCCATATAATATACTTATGTCTCCTGGGCTGTTATTCTTCATGCTTTACTGATGTTCCTGGCCATGTAGAATGAGGTTCCTTTTTCTAACCCATGGAGTGTGTCCTCTTGCTACTCTTTGCTTCTTCTCTTGGAGGCTTCTTCTACCAGAGCATTGTTCTCTCTTCTCAAGGATCTTGTACCCATGATCCACTCTACTTTAGAAGCCTGCATCTTAGTCCCACATACCTCTCTCTTTGCCCAATCTCAGGCCTCAGCATTTATTTAATCAATCAGAGACAATGGTTATCAAGAAAGGTATCATAGCTTCACTTGGTGTACAGCAAATAGGCTTCTGGTAGCAGGTTAATTAACATTTAGAGTGCATAACATGACCCCATCATATGCCATGTGTATCTTTCTGGATCTGGGTTAGCTTATTCAATATGAGCTTTTCTAGATATATCTTAAAGGGAGAATAAACACACACCATTCACGATGAACATTAAAAACTGTCATGGAAATAATTGGCAAATATTTATTAATATACTTTGCAATGGAGTGTGAAACATAGTTCTGCTGTAGACTTTGTACAAGGATCTCAACTTACCTATCAGTACATTAACAAAACATTGTAGTTTTCTTTTCTTTTTACTTGAGACTATAATATAGTTATGTTTCTACTTCCCTTTCCTTCCTCCAAATCCTCTTATGTAAACTTTTCTGCTCTCCTTCAAACTCATGGGTTCCTTTTTAATTAATTGTTATTGCATAAATGTATGTGTGTGTTTACATATATTTTAAATTCCTAAATATCACTTGTTCAGTCAATAAAATATAACTAGTATGTGTGTTCTTCCCTGGGGAAGACTATCCTTTTTACTCAGTTGCTTCAGTTGGTGTAGAGTTGAGGTCTTGTGGTTATTTTTCCATTCATTTTAATATGTACATCTTTGTTGTCCTTACTCAGCTCATGTTTAGGCAACTATGTTGCTGAGATTTTATGTGTCTAGTTTCTGTTATCATTGGGAAATATAATAAAAACAAACTCCCTGATCCTCTGGCTCTTGGTACTCATTCTGCCCACGTGATAATATTGTCTGAGCCTTAGAAGTATATGTATGCATTGGGACTGGCCTCCACAACTATTCATTTTTATTAGTTTAGCTTTTTTGTAATAGCCTCCATCTGTTACAAAGAGAAGTTTCCTTGATGAGTGGTAAAGACTACACTAATCTGAAGGCATAGTTTTAAACTTTTATTTGTTGTTATCTTAATATCCTACTTCCCTTCCAACCCACCGACTTGAGGTATCAGAGAAAAATGATTAGTAGAGACAGGGGTGTAGACTTCTTTAGACATAGGTCCTTGGGGCAATTCATCAGGATTCCAGCAGTACAGCCAAACAACAACAGCATACACAGCCAACCAACAAACTAAGTAACAGCAACAGAAACACAGTAGCAGAACAAACCAGCAGCAGTTTGGGGGAGCACCAGCAGGACAGCAGAAGCATAAATGAGTTTTGCATCCCCCCTCCCCCCTTGGGCCAAGATCTGAACTGGACTAAGATCTTCAGCAGCAAAGGCAGGGCAAGTCTGGAAGTGTTGTCTGGAGTATTTTGAAGTTAAGCAGTGATGAGAAGAAGTGATGCTAAGCAAAAAGCCCCATTTCTGTCTGGGGGGCTTCTAGTTTTACCCTCTCAAAATCTGCACAAGGGTATTTTTCTAGTTGACAAACACCATGCCCCCTACATGTGGCAGTTTCTAGGTGACAAAGCATCATGCACTCTCCCATCAGGATATTTTTTATGCCTTTCTCATGAGTCTGTTCTTCAGTGGTGAACAAAGTATCCCACATCACAACATATCGGAAAAAAAAAAACAGACAAACAAAAAACTCATTCATTTAACACAACTGTGTTTTTAAAGATATCAAAACTTCTATTGTACTTATCTTTGGGTATAACAACAAATCTTTATATACTGATGTTAAGGATTATTCCTGGTTACTAAATTAGTGGTTTTAGATCCTCCTTCAATAACCAGTACTTTAGTAGTACTGAGTATTAGTTGCGTTTGCCCTACCAGGCATGGTGTTTCCCTTTTGTTGTTGAGTAAGTCTTACTACAATCAGACAACTACTGGTTACAATTGAGGTATACATGACACTAATACACCTTTAGGGTTATAGTGCCATACTGTTTGTTCACGTGGTTTATAGGCATTTTATTTTGAAACAACAAACAACAACAACAAAACCCAAAACAAAACCTGATAAAAGTTAGGGAGTCACTGTTATACAGTTTGGAGACAGTACCCAATTTCCTGGATTTTCTTTCTACAGATTGTTTAAGGAATACACATAACAATGATACATGCTATTGTATGATTCAATGTAGAGAAGCAAAGATCGAAAAGGATTTGTTCGCATCTCTACAGAAGAACACAAAAAGGGTCACAGAGCTTGGTGTAGAAGCATGAGTTGCTTGTGAATAGACATGAGTTAGTGTTTCAAGAAAGAGACAGTTCTAAAACATAGAAAGTAGTTATTGTATTCACATATACTTTGCTGTTGTTGCTGTTATCTGAAGTTCTTGAATATTCAGCAAGGTAAGGAGCCCAAGGGGATTATACATAATTCTGTTGCTGGAAAATCCTAGCAAGGTGAGATCAGGAAATGACTGGATCTAAGCCAGATGTTACAGTTTCTGACAAAAATCTCATGATCAAGTTAATTTTTAATCCTTTATAAATTTATTTCTCCATTCAGAAGGGGAAAATAATAATATATCTACCTCTGTAAAATGGTCAAAATGTCTTTATAATATATTTATGCACTATATGAACACATAGTCTAATGAGATTCTTAAACATTCTTATATAGGAACATCCTTCAGAAATATGAAAATGAAAATCTTTTGTTAGCTGCGTTGTTCTCTCGCTCTCTCACTCTCTCTCTCCATCCATCCATCCATCCATCCATCCAACTCTCTCTCTCCTCTCTTTTAGTTAATTTATCTATAATTCTACCATGCTGTTTTGGGAAAGTAGCTATATGTTGGATGATTAATTCTCTAACTTTGATTTTTTTAAATAAATAAATTTATTTATTTGTTGCTTCAGGTTACATCTCCATCATATTGTCCTCTTTCCCCCTTCCCAGTACTGCCCTCACACTCTCTACCCCCTAACCCTTCCATCCCACTCCTCTGGAGTAGAGTATCCCTATATAACAGTCCCTTGCCCCAGTTCAGAAGTCATATTAGGGCCAAGAGCGTCCTCATACACTGGGGTCCTACAATGCAGTACCACCAGTGAAAAGTGTCTCATTGCCAGGGAGAGAAAACTAAATAACAAACAAACAAATAAAAATTAAAAAATAAAAAATCTATGACCATGTTCCCTTTGGTGTGTTGGTTGTAGTATAGATATCCTGTACTATATAGCTAAAATCCTACTATAAGTGACTAGATGCCATGTGCATCCTTCTGAGTCTGGGTTAGTTCACTCAGGATGAGCTTCTCTAGTTCCATCCATTTGGCTGCAAATTGCATAATTTCATTGTTTCTGATAGCTGAGTAATATTCCATTGTGTAGATGTACCACAGTTTTTTAATCCATTCTTCAGTTGAGGGGCATCTGGGTTGTTTCCAGTTTCTAGCTATTACAAATAGGGCTGCTATGAACATAGATGAGGAAACTTCCTTATGATTCTGTGAGGAGTCATTTGGGTGTATACCCAGAAGTGGTATGACTGGGTCCTGAGGCAAAGCTATTCCAAGTTTTCTAAGATATCACCATACTGACCTCCATATTGGTTGCAAAAGCCTGCACTCCCACCAGCAATGGAGTAGGGTACCCCTTTCTCCCCACCCTCACCAGCATGTGCTGTCATTTGAGCTTTGGATCTTAGCCATTCTGACAGGTGTGAGATGGAATCTCAGAGTCGTCTTGAGTTGCATTTCTCTGATGATTAAGGATGTTGAGCATTTCTTCAAGTGTCTCTCGGCCATTAGGGATTCCTCCTTTGTGAATTCTCTATTTAGCTCTCTCCCCCATTTTTTGATTGGATTATTTGGTTTCTTGGCATTTAATTTCTTGAGTTCTTTGTAGATTTTGGATATTAGCCCTCTGTCAGATGTTGGGTTGGTGAAGATTTTCTCCCAGTCTGTAGGCTGCCGTTTTGTTCAAATGACAGTGTCTTTTGCCTTACAGAAGGTTTTCAGTTTCATGAGGTCCCATTTATTGATTGTTGATCTCAGGTCCTGAGCTGTTGGTGTTCTGTTCAGGAAGTTTTCACCTGTGTCAATGAGTTCGAGGGTTTTTCCCACTTTTTCTTCTAGTTGATTTAGTGTGTCGGGCTTTATGTTAAGGTCTATGATCCACTTGGACTTAAGTTTTGTACAAGGTGATAAGTATGGGTCTAATTTCATTCTTTTACAAGTGGACAACCAACTTTGAAAATGTTACAGGATTTTTGAGAAAACAATATTTGAAGCTTTAAGTGAAAATGCTATAAAATAAGTTTGACATAAAATTATTTGATATTTAATAGAAAGAATTTTAGTACTATAGAAGTTAGGCAAGAAAAAGACTGATTTTTCATGCATTTATAAAATTAATAAATTGGTTGTACCAACAAAGACAAATGGACTCTTGGATATAAATATGTCATAATATGTTTATTTTTTGTAATATTGGGGTTATTTCCAAATTACATTATACTCCATTGAACATTCACTATGTATAGTTTGAAGTCATTAACAAGCATTAGATCAACTTGACTTCCAAAGCTTAGACATATAGATGAATAGGGTAAAGACATATGTGTTCTTATGTCTGTTATGATATATTACAGAAATGAGTGTTTTGATCATTCCTTCAAAATTTATATTCATCATAATTATTAACCAGCACTAAATATTTTCTTGGTCTTAATTTGTTCATAATTTTATAAGTTTAGCAAAATGATTGTATAAAACTGATTGTATACTGTTCATTAGTACCTGAGAAATTAATTAACCTACTTAAATTCTAAGAAATATCACTTTAAAGAACAAAAACAAAACTGCTAAGATTAAATTCAAGTGTTCCTGAAGTTCTCTAAAGTCTTCTCCCACTCTTATTTGCATTGATGTGGTTGATTGAGACTCTGAGAAGAAATCTAGTCATAAATATAAATTAACATTGGATCAACTCTTGCTTCTCTCTTATGTAGTTATTTAATTTTGACATTGGATATATTTCTAATTTCTATGACCTTAATATCTGAGATGGCCTTGGGGCCACTTAACTCACTAGCCCACTTCCATTATCAGGGGGTGTGTTTCCTCTCTAAATGAATTGTTATTTTATTACATGATTCATTTAAAAGGTGTGACTTCTGCTATTTCCTCCTAAAGGCTGCCACGATTTGCACCTAAACTGTACTACTATGTTTTCCCTTAGACACTGATGCAATTATCCTTAAGCATTAAAAAATGAAACTGTATTACGTGCCTTTAGAGTTCAATTTGAGGATTAAGATGTAAAATGCTGTGTGCACTCCTTCATCAGTTAGAGGTTGATAAATGCTAGAACCATTCTGAATGTCTAATTTGGTACTGTAATAGTCTCCCTCTCTGAGTTCCTGCTTTTTTTTTTTTAACCAGTTTATCAGTGATAATAACATGCTACAATGTTGCTTTGGGTCTTTAGAAACATTTATTGTCCATACCACATGCTTTTATGTTTAAACCTCCTAATGGCAAAAGTCTCAACTCCCTCTGATAATCATTTTGAGATGATCTTCCTTAAAATCTAAAAAAATTGTTAAAGCTGTGATAAAAATTATAGTCTATTGATTGTTATAATCTTAACTTTATGAAACAGTAAATATTTGAACTTTTCCTTTTTGTTTTAAATTGAGGAATTATGTACACACAGTATATGCCTTGATAGAGATTTAATTGTTCATTCTTATGAGCCAGAATTGAAACAAATGCTGGATTTATTTTCTCATTTACCTTACACTATTCAAAGAAATAGATATTATATCTATTACTTTTCAACTAAACAACACTGTAACATGCAGAGATTCTTATGAATTTATCTCAATATAAACAGTATGTGGTGATTTTGCAGTCATAAATGAGACCTGAAAAAAATTCAATGTTGCCTCTAGATAATTTCTGTAGAAATGCTTGTAGGTAGTGATTTCCCCAAAGACATAATGGATTTATTTTTAGTTTATTTACCATAATTATAAATAATTAGCCTGCATCCTATAGATTATGGTTTTCTTTCTGGTTTTGGAAGGTATATGGCTTTTCTTTTATATTTATTTGTTGTAGTACTAAGGAAGAAACCCTGACCTTTCACACTATCGGCTAGTATTCTGCCACTGAAGTATATCTCAACCCCAATTTTTTATAAATATATAATTCAAAAACCCTATTTCACTTATGCTTACTTTCAAATAATTATAGAGTGCTTTGCTTTTTAAATTTTGATTAACTTGAATGAGAAATATATTCAATATGCAAAGAAGGTGACAAAATCTTACCACACAGTGGATATTTTTCTTTCTGAACTCATACATATATACTTATATACTGTAAAACATGCATAGACAGACCTGTCATTTATAAAGACAAAAGCTTAGCCTCATTCATCTTTGCAACATTTCATTCACAGTAAATAATATAACAGAACATCTTTTCTTGATGAGAAATTTACTTTAACAAAGCTGATCTCTATGGGATGTATAAAGATGTTCTAGAATATATTTTGTCCTTTTCTTGAGCTTTTAGATGTAATGTAGTGAATATGCTACTATATACACATTTTAAATTATTTTGATACCATGAGTTCATATAATAACACAGCATATTGATGATATACACTAAATTTTAAGGTATTTGAAAGTTACCATCTTGGAGTTAAAATTCGTTAGGTAACAGAATCTTATTTGTTACCTAAACATTGTTAAGGCAATGTTTGATTACCTTAAATGAAGTAATTTTAGAGTGTAATATCACCCATAATTTGATAAAAGCATTATCATCATAAGGCAGATCTATTTTCATTTGTGCTGCAGGATCATTGTAATCATGCAAAAATTTCCCTTTAAAATCATGTGTACAAGGTTATTTAAATATAAGCTTTTATTGTAAGTACATCGTATTATCTCCAAAAGTTTGAGGTTTGACCAATCAGTAGAAATTTCTTTATATTATTTTGAAGAAATTAGTATATGATTTTATCACCATAAAGTAAATATATCTATCCAAGTATGTTCATGAAGAACTCATATCTTGAATGTGCAATTTAGTTTCCTAGAAGGAACATCATGATCGTATAATGGGACAACTTTTCACAAAATAGTTATTTCTATGTTGCTTTAAACTAATTCAACCTTCTTCCTCAATCCTATGTTAAATGCGAGTGAAAACATATATTTCATGGATATATTTTGTGTATACACATGCAGTAGCTGAAATAGTGTCATTTCAGTGTAAAATTTATATAGATAAAATATAATTTGTACTTGATAGAAACAAAAATTTTAATAGATATTAAGAAAGAATACAATATTTACATAGATTATATCTATAAATCTAAATCAAAATGTACTTTCATGAGAAAAAAAACACAGATCTTATAAATTATGATGCTATCTGGTTTCAAGAAAGGAGAATACAGGTATTTGTTAAGGTTCAGAGTCATAGAATTTTTCCAAAATAACATGTGTTCTGGTTAGTGTTTTTGTTAACTTGATACAAGATGACATCATCTGAAAGGAGGAACCTCAAATGAGAAAAGTGCCTCTGCCTGATTGGCCTGTAGGCAAAACTGTGAGACATTTTCTTGAAAAATGATTGATGTTGAAAGTCCCAGCTCACTGGGGCTGATGTCGTCCTCTTCTTGTGGTCCTGGGTTGAATACAAAACAGACTAAGCAAACAGTGGAGAGAAAACCAGTAAGAAAGGCTCCTCCAGACAGATTTCCATCCATAGTGGTTGTACAAGCTTGCACTCCCACCAGCAATGGAGGAGTGTTCCCCTTTCTCCACAACCTTGCCAGCATGTGTTATCATTTGAGGTTTTGATCTTAGCTATCCTGACAAGTGTGAGTTAGAAACTCAGAGTCCTCTTGAGTTACATTTCTCTGATGATTAAGGATGCTGAGCATTTCTTCTAGTGTCTCTCAGGCATTAGGGATTCCTCCTTTGTGAATTCTGTTTAGCTCTGTTCACTATTTTTGATCGGATTATTTGGTTTCTTATCTATCTATCTATCTATCTATCTATCTATCTATCTATCTATCTATCTATCTATCTATTACTTCAGGTTACATCTCCATCACAGTGTCCTCTTTCCACCCCTCCCATGCCCACCCTCCTACCCTCTATCCCCTATCGCTTCCATCCCACTCCTCTGGAGTAGAGTGTCCCTACATAACAGTCCCTGCCCCAGTTCACCACTCACATGAGGGCCAAGAGCCTCCTCATACACTGGGGGAATACAAGGCAGTGCTACTAGGGCAAAGTGTCTCACTGACAGGAAAAAATGTCTATGTTCATGTTCCCTTTGGTGCATTCATTGTGGTATAGTGTGAATTCTCTGTTTAGCTTCGTTCCCCATTTTTTCATTGGATTATTTGGTTTCTTGACATTTAGTTTCTTGATTTCTTTGTAAATTTTGGATATTTGCCCTCTGTTAGATGTGAGGTTGGTGAAGACTTTTTCCAAATCTTTATGGCAATATCTTAGAAAACTTGGAATAGCTCTACATGAAGACCCAACCATACTACTTCTGGGTATACATCCAAATGATTAATCACCAAATCACAAGGAAGTTTCCTCATCTATGTTCATAGCAGCCTTATTTGTAATAGCTAGGAATTGGAAACAACCCAGATGTCCCTCAACCGAGGAATGGATAAAAACAACAACAACAACAAAACAAACAACAAAAACCTGTGGTACATCTACACAATGGAATACTACTCAGCCATCAGAAACAATGAAATCATGCAATTTTCAGCCAAATGGATGAAACTAGAGAAGCCCATCCTGAGTAAGATAACCCAGACTCAGAAGGATGCACTATTCACTTATAAGGCATCTATCTATTCACTTATAATCATATTTTAGCCATATAGTACAGGGTAACTATACTACAACCAATGCACCAAAGGGAACATGAACATAGACTTTTTTTCCTGTCAATGAGACACTTTGCCCTAGTGGTGCTGTCTTGTAGGTCCCAGTGTATGAGGAGGCTCTTGGCCCTCATATGACTGCTGAACTGGGGTGGGTGACTGATGTGTAGGGACACTCCACTCCAGAGGAGTGGCATGGAAGGGATAGGGTGTAGAGGGTGGGAGGGCATGTGTGGGAGGGGTAGAAAGAGGGCACTGTAATGGAGATGTAACCTGAAGTAATAAATAAACATTTTATAAAAAGAAAAAGAAAACACACTCCTCCTTGGCTTCTGCTTCAGTCCTGCATCCAGGTTCCTGCTTTACTTGAGTTTCTGCCCTGACTTCTTTCAGGGATGAATGTTGCCTGGAAGTGTAAGATGAAACAAACCTTTTTATCCCAGGTTATTTTTGGTAATGATATTTATCATAGCAATAGAAAACAAACTAGACCACCATCCCTTTAAGTTACTCCACTAACAGAAACTAAAAGTTAAAGGTTATCTCTGGTGGATTAAAAAAATCACCTGATGAAGAAATGCTCAACATCCTGAATTATAAGATAAATGCAACACAAGAGGACTCAGTTGAATTTCCATCTCACACCTGTCAGAATGGCTAAGATCAAAAACTCTAATGACCTAATGACCGCACATGCTGGCAAGGTTGTAGAGAAAGGTTAACACTCCTCCATTGCTGGTGGGAGGGAAGACTTGTAAAATCACTATGGAAATCAGTCTGTCGGTTACTTAGAAAATTTGGAATAGCTCTACCTCAAGACCCAGCCATACAACTCCTTGGCATACATCCAAAAGATTACTCACCAAACTACAAGAACATCTCCTAAACAATGTTCATAGCATTTGTTTGTAATAGCTAGAAACTGAAAACCACCTAAATGTCCTTCAACCAAAGAATAGATAACAAAACTGTGGTATATTTACAAAGTGGAATACTACTCAATTATAAGAAACAAGGAAATCATGCAAATGGCACCAAATGGATGGAACTAGAAAAGCTCATCCTGAGTGAGCTAACCCAAATTCAAAAAGATGCACATGGCATGCCTTCTCTTATCACTGGATTTTACTCATATAGTACAGGATTAGTAACCTACAACCAACAGACTGAAAGGAACAGGAGCATGGATTTTGTTACCTGTTAGTGGGACACTTTGTCCTGGTGGAGCTGCCATATAGGTCCCCAGTGCAAGAGGAAAGTCTTAGCCCTTATATGACTGATGAACTCTGGTGGGCTAAGATGTGGCTGCACCCCTCACCAGAGGAGTAGGATAGGTAAGAATGAGAGTAGAGTGTGGGAGGGTGGGAAAGAGAAGGGTGGATGAAGGGGACTGTGATTGAGATGTAACTTGAAGTAATAAATAAACATAACAAAAAGAATCACATGATACTTAGTCAGGTAAGTTCTAAAAATAGATATCTCTTCTTCCAATAGCACCCAAATCGTTGCATGTTTGATATGAAATTTTATAGTGAAATAGAGCCACAGGAAGGGAAGAACAACAAATGATTTTTTAAATAATCAGATTGCTAGGTAGGATCTCCATAAAGAAAAATAATAAATCTAGTAAAATGTACACAACAACACTAATATTCCTAGAGAATTAGTGAAGGTGCCATTGTTAAGGTAATATTTGCATGTACTCTTAAAATGATTTGGAAATAGAAAATAGATGCTATGTTAAAACATACCTTGGTGAGACTATTTCAATTTTTTAATTTTTTTTTATTTCTTCAAGTTACTTCTCAATCACAATCCCCTCCCTACTCCCGCCTCCAGTCCCACCCTCCCACCCTCTTTCCCCTCAATCCCCCATCCTCTTCTCTCTTTTTTTTAAGTTTAAGGTATATCTTTTCCCCCCAACATCTCCCCCTTTCAGTCCAACAAATGGTTCTTTCTCTTATAACAATAAATACAATACAAAACAACAGAAATAAATAGGTCACAATTATGAGAGTTATATGGCTTAGCATACATTCCCAATATCCAGTCCGTATGTATTTGGCACCTGACTTTAACATTCTTCTATCTAACCATCTCCATGAGTTTAAAGTTCTATAGCTAACTCAGCTTTCATACTAACTTGCATCACAATTTTAAAAACCTCTTCTTAGATCCAGAACACCCTCTTGATTCCTAAACAACTCAAAATTTAACTATGAGACTCTAGCTATCTATTCTTCAACCACCTCAGAGACCTGAGAGAGATAAATATATCTGATTATGTAGGAAGTGCAGGGCCTGCAGCTTCATAATATAGGAAAGATCAAGAAAAAGGACAGATTATTGAATATGCCCTTATACCTTTGTATATTGATACAAAATTAATATTACATTTGGCTAAATTGGTATTGATCTTTGTATACTAATGCAAAAATAAGATTGTAATTGGCTACATCGATATTGATCTTTATATATTGATACGAAATTAAGATTATATTTGGCCACAATGGTGTTGATCCTTGTATATTGATGCAAGATTAAGATTGTATTGGGCTACATAGATATTGATCTTTGCATGTTTATACAAAATTAAGATTATATTTGGCCACATTGGTATTGATCTTTGTATATTGATACAAAATTAAGGGTAACGCTTTTTAAAGGTATTGTACCTAGGTAATGCTTAAAAATGCAATGTGAAGTTTCGGCCTTTTGCTACTAACTGTCATAAACTGTTTAGGATAATTAAGAAATGGAAACTAATAGTCATTCAAGCTTGTCATTTTGTTAGGTACTATGACAGTCTATCACAGTTATTTTCTAAGCTAATCAGAAATCAAGTTGCTAAGAGACAAGCAACATTTGCTTATCTAAATATAAGAGATAGATAGGACATCTTCAAAAACCTCAAGAGATCTGCAGAATATGGCATTCAAAGATGTTTTCTTAACTTAAGATTTTTTCAATATTGAGACTATTTCAATTTTTATCCAAGTACCAAACTTTAAAGTGTTTCCCATGTATTTATTTAATCAATGTAGGCTGACTTATGCAGTGGGCTACAGTTGACTATATCTGTATTTTATGATAAAATTGAGTTTATTTTTCCATCCTGCTATATAGTTAACTGAATAACCTGATTCAGTTATAATAACTAATAATCAGTTTAAATTCTATACCTGATTCATTCATTCAAGTCTTCAAACAATGGCAATTAAGTTTTTAAAGGTTTATTGTATATATCTTAGGATGACTGTGTCAATTAGAAATTAACAGCTGGTATGCCCCATAGAACTGTGTTTAATAAACATTATTAACATATCAGAAAACAGTGTAAGTGGTGCCAAATTTATCAGTGAGATATGAGGAGAAATCCTTATCTTTTCGTTGTTGTAAGTGGTTTCAGAACCCACTGATATTGTTGCCTGAATCTATAACTACACTGTTGCTTAAAAGTTGATAATTTTTCAAATTTCATTCTTCTATATTCATTGGCTGAACACTATTTTAAAGAAAAATTTCATCAGCTTGTGTGCCTTAATAACTTCAGAAATCAATTTGTGTAGAGTAAAAAAGGAATCTTTAATTATATTTAAACATTTTGTTTTAATGCAGTGTTCATAGCAGAAAAGGGACACCCTGGCCTTGCTTCAAATTCATGCGAGAGTGAGTGTATATATATTACTTTGTAGGGGAGGATCAGCGGGTAGAAAAAAGAGAGTTGTTAATAAGGCTATGTGTATTTGAACTGTTGTCAATCAGTTCCTAATTTATTGTAGTTTTTGGACTATTCAACATTATCGATTTCTATCTCATTTTTAGAAATGACTTTATGTAAAAGACCTCTAATGACAGAAATGTAAGCAATAAAATAAAATTTGAGTAATAATCTATTGCTGACCTTTGTTATTTAAATCATGATACGTAAAAGTGTCTGCAGTTGTAACTCAATTATTGTAGATAAAAATGACCAGCAAATGAAAGCAACCACTACAAACCATGAAGACAGCTTCTATACTCATTTAAGACCCTGTTTTTCTGGGACTAAAATAATTGTGAATACTATGATGGACGAAGAAAATTGCAGATGGTCATAAAATGCATAGGTTATCAAGCAAGAAGCCTAGAATCATATATGAGTTGTCAGCCAGGGGTTCTCAGTAACTCCCTAAGATAATGCAGCGTATAGCCATTGTTCTGGGTTGCTTACTAGAACTTGATGGTAGAACATATTCCTTAAGTCACCACAGACTTCAATTACAGGACATGAGGATATCAGACTGTTACTAACCTAGAGGTTTTTCTCCCTGCTGGCTAGCTGGAATATGTTTTTAAGTCTTCTTTTTGAGAAAGGCCATCAAAAGTCTTACACAGATGTGAATCTTATCGGTGACAATGACACACAGTCTGGAATCATATTCCCATTGGTGTAATAGTGGTTTGAGTGTTATGATAATCAGCAGCTTTCTAACTGGACTTAAGTCCCTTTCATTATTTGTTTTATTTGTGGCTTGATGTTATTTGGAGTTACCTGAAAGTAGACTCTCATGAGACATTTACCAGAAAAGAATGGTGTGTGGGCATGTCTATGGGGAGAGTCTTGATTATTAATTGTTGTGAGAATGTTCAGTCTAAAATGGATGTCACCATCCCTACCTAGGCAGTTAGAATTGGCTAACTTGATATGCCATGTGCTGCCGTAACTGCTTTTGTCTGCCACCTGTGTCTTGTGAGTTAGGGCTTGCATCTTGCTTCTTGCCAAACCAGTTTTGTTTTCTTTACGAGGGCTTTAGCAATCCCCAAATATCAATGTTCATATTTCAACTTTAGTAAGGCTGAGCACTACCTTTAAACTTAGGAATTTGATTGTTTGCCACTCAAGAGTGCATTTGTACATTTACAGTCGACTCTACAAGTTATTTCATTTGACATCTAAAAGTAACCTAGAACATAAAATGTAGGGGTTATATTTCATTTATGTTTTCATTTATTTGTATATTTGTTTTAAGACAATAATTTATTAAATGTGGTACAACAGAACTTCAACCTGGGAAGTAAGTAAAATACTTTTTGCAATATGGTGATGTATTTTTATGAGATTTTTAAACTAAGAAATTTAAAAGAAACTTTATCAATACCTAGAGTATTTCATGCATATATGGTATTGTTGTCAAATTTTAATAAGCAACAAATCTACAAAATATCCATTCAGAACTTAGCATGCTCAATGATGTACAAGTGCCTGGTAATAAATACCTCTTGCTAACACAATCTCCACTGCCTCATCTTTAGAATAGGCTTTTATGAAATCTATTATGTATATATTAGTTTGAATCTAGTATGTATGTATTAGATTGCCTAGAATCTAGCAAGTACAAAATGCTTCGGGAAATTTATCTAATATAGCATAAAACTTTGTGTTAAAACAAGCCTTAGTAGATTTCTATAATATGTAAACCAAGGAATATTTTCTCAGATCATTGAACTTATTAAATGTGACAGAAATGTGAATAAAATTATAAAGTATAAATTAAGTACAAATTGAATTTGCTTTTACAAAATAAGTTGTTTTTTTTTTTCCAGCTCAGGTTTTGGTAAATGTGCCCCATGTCTCTGAAATACAGGAACCAATCAGGAAAGGCTTTGAACTTTTTTCTTCACTTTCCTGGTCTTGTTGTGAATTCAGAGAAAAATATGACATCTTTCAATCTTAACCCAATTTCATCTATTAGAAGAAATGAGGAAGAAAAATTAAGAGAATGCAACAAACGGTTAGACTCAGTAGCAAAGGCTTATACTACACTGTGCTACACATATTCTCTTAAAGCCTTTGTGAATACTAAAATGAGAAAACAGAGCATGGGGCTATGGGATGTATGACAGTATATACAACATCTATAATGTGAATCAATAGGATGTCACTAGACAGAGAAAGACAAATGAGGTTCCAAGAATAAATGGAATAACATGCAAGAGAACAGAGAACAGCGATGGGGTATGGGTGGAATGCACTTTTGGAATCTAGGGTAGAAAGAGAAACTAAAGTCAAATGTACAACCCTTGAAATCTTCCTTAATGCATTTGGACTATACCCCCAAAGGGATAGAAACCTCATATTCAGGACTTAATTGGCACTTTCTCTTGTGGCATCTTTACTAATATCATAACCCTTTTCATTCTCAAGTGTGTCAAAGTTTAGGCAATGCTGGGCAATATCTGACCATCCCTTGGGGAGCTTCTAAAAGAGTTACCAGAAAAGGAGCAAGAGTAAATCCCTTTCTTAGCTACCATTCTTGTGCAGGATTGCTAACTAAAGCCCACTAGGTTGGTTAGCCAGTGAGGGGCAGCTCTTGTGATTAGTCTTATTTTAAGAAAGACATTCCTAGGGTTGTACAGGATTGAAAACCAAAACCCTCTAGGCTATCCATTAAGGGGCTACCCTTTCAAACAAAGTCTTATTTTAAGAAAGTCAATCCTAGTTTGTACTTATTGCTTTGTCATGTGATTGGGATAGAGATCATGTGGTCTGCAAGACTGAAGAGCTTTGATAACTGGCTTTTTCCAGAAATATATTTGTTGACCCAATCTATAACATTAAAATATGGAAAGTAAAAAGGAGAAGTGGGAGATTATTGAATCATAATATATATTTAATCTTTTTACATATGTCAAATATTTTATATTTTTGCTTCTAACTAGAAATGTAATAAAAATGTAGACATTTAAATAGCAACATTTTGTTTTAAGAAGACATTCATCAAACAGAAATATTTTGTTAATGACATTCATCAATCACACAAAGATGTTTAAAGTACTACATTTAGACAATAGGGGTAATTTATTTTGAGACCTTTGTGTCCTAAAGGTCCTTTTATGGTAAAAACAGATTATAACTACAGTTAAACATTCAAATTAGCCAAATTTAAATGTGAAGGTAATTGAACATAAGGTTATACAAAATGATTACAAACTATGAAAACAGAAGCTGTTCTCAACAACATAAACCACACAAGCAGAAAACATGAATTTCACACTTTACATTTGTTTTGTGAGGAGAAAGAACATGTAACAATCTGATTACTGCTATGACCCTAAAACCTCAGTCCAATATCTCTGCACTGCATGCAAGTTTAAAATAACTTTGAAAGGTCCTGGTTGATGTCCTTAGGCATGGGTTAAAACACTATCCTGAATCTCTGTACTGTTGGACACTTGTGTACTGTAAGAATACTGCACTGGACTGGATGTAGCAGGAAAATAATATCAGAGCAAGAATAACCCATTCATACATTTTCAAGAACATTTGACAATTATGAAGTCTACACATGGAGATTCACTGGCTCTTCCATGACAGGACACTGCACAGTACTTATTGGCTAAAACGTTTTAGATCTAGAAATGACAGTAATAATTGTAAGTCAGAAGAGTGAGTCTCACTCAGAAGGATGACATAGTTTTAAAGCTCACTAAATGGGTGCAATCATATGAACTCAAGTTTTCCTAATAAGGATGTAGCTGTTTTCTGATTATATTAATACAACTTCTTTACTTTCTAAGATGTTACATAATTCAACTCCTTGACCTAGAAACTGAAAATAAATTGCACACATAATTAATCATTTGCATATATGTTTTAGTTCTCCTAATATCTAACTAGAATTATCATTTTGTCAATTATAAATATAGGCAGCCAACCAAGAGTGTTATAAACAGCACTAGTGACTTCTTCACATAAAGGAACTCTGTTTTCATGTCACATTATACTTACGTCAATACTGAAAAATTATTAATTTTATCAAACTTTGAAATTATTATCCCTAATAATGTTTGATATAATTTATATGTTAGTAACAGGATATTATAAAATAAAGTATTTTCACAGTTTTAGCAATATTATGTATGTTTTATACACTGTCATATATACATTTAGTTTAAATTTTATTTCAGGATAGGTTAGCAAGTGTCCTATGGATTATAAAGGGAATAGTGATATAAAAACACATATATAATACAATTATTGCCAATGTGTGGCTCAATGGCAGAGCATGTGCTTAGCATACATAGACTCTGGTTTCAATCACCAGCAATGTCTTCCCCATAATACACACACACACACACACACACACACACACACACACACACACACAAACATAGAAGAGAAAACAAAGAAATTTATAAAATAATCATCCACTACATCACAGATACCTACCCAGCTAGATATTTTTTATGTAGTCAGCCACCTTGAAATTTAGTGGCCAAAAATGACATCATCTACTTTGCTATCTATTACCATGGTACTAGTGTTTGATCAGGCATAGACACGTAGTACTTACATGGCACTTAATGTCTTGCTGCAACCCGGGTGTAACTTAGAGAGAAGGTAGTGTCAAAAGCCTTCTCTTTTCCCTGGTTTGACCTCAGCTGGGTGTGCTATCCTTTACAACTACACTTCTTCCTTATCTTTCCCACAATATACACAGCTCCCAAGAGTGAATATTCTGAAATCTATACAAAATCATACTGCCTTTTAGAACCTAGCATAGAAGTGATATGTTATAATTTCCATCAGAGTTGTGGGCTTACACGCACTCAAGAGCAAATGATCTCAGCTCTTCACAAGAGGAAAAGCAATAACAAAATGTAAGAACATGTAGGACAGGATGTATTTGGGTCACCTTCTTTGAAAAGAAATTACACAATAAAGACCCAATATTTCTTGTTATTTGAGGCATTTTTTATGGAATTCATCTTCTGTCTTGAATTTTCATGTCTTCTTTGTATAGTATCACACCCATGGTTTACTTTCATATCAGAAATAAACAACTTCTTCTGTTTATCTCACAGGACTATATGTATTGTAACTTAATGTTACACATTAAGTTATACATTGAACACATTAATGTTCAACCAATATTTGTGAAGGATTGCTTTTCTCTAATTCATTTTTTTCTGCTTTCAGTCTAAGTCAGCCATTCTCTGTCCAGAAATTAACTGGTTCTGTCTTATGAATAAGTGCTGTGACACACTTTAAAAAAATATTCCAAACATAGTGACCTATCTAGATAGCTAAATAATTGGACCAGCAGAGTTGGACACTTTAGTACAAAAGTGGCCCCTGTCAAAAAAAGAAGATAACAAGAAAGAAAAAAAAAAGAGGTTTTATATTTGCATTGGCAGATTATGGTCCCAGCAAGTGAGACAGTTTTTTATCTATTTATGAGATCCTTATCTTCTGTCAAATTGCAAATTTGAATTTTCTAATGGGTGACATTTTTGCATTTGTCAAAATGCCTTTTCAGTTGGAAGATGATTTCCCAGTGATCAGGACAGTATACTCACAGAGCATAAGCACAGAGGATACACTTTTCCAAGGCAGTGTGTAAAAATAGTATGAAAGCAACTAAAATGATAGTGTCATCATTGATGATACAGTTTTAAAGGAGTGTCTTATGGGTTATCCACAGTCATGCCATAAAGAAATCTCCATAAGAGTCTTCACTGTGTTGAATGGTGTGAGACTCACAGCAGGCATGGCAGTGCAACAACTCCATTTACTGTTTCTTTCTTTCCATAAATGAAACATGAGCTCAAGGAGACAGTTCTAGCTCAACATATGCAAATGACTTTCACAAGCCTGTATGTGAATAACACCATTCCTGTCTCAAAATGAGGACAAATGAAACATGCAATGCTGCAGAACATCTAAGAACACTACTTCTCCAAATTGTCCAGGTACCTGGACAGAGGAAATGAAATATTGAACCATGGCTAAAAGATCAACTATGTGAGATTGTTTTAAAATACAAGAACTCTGGTGTGTTGGCTGTAGTATCGATACCTTCTACTATAACTAAAATCCTACTATAAGTGAATAGATGCCATATGCATCCTTCTGAGTCTGGGTTACCTCAGTCAGGATGAGCTTTTCTAGTTCCATCCATTTGGCTGCAAATTGCATAATTTCATTGTTCCTGATAGCTGAATATTATTCCATTGTGTAGATGTACCACAGTTTTTTAACCCATTCTTCGGTTGAGGGACATCTGGGTTGTTTTCAGTTTCTAACTATTACAAATAAGGCTGCTATAAACATAGATGAGGAAACTTCCTTATGATTCCGTGAAGAGGCATTTGGTTGTATACCCAGAAGTGGTATGGCTGGGTCCTGAGGCAAAGATATTCCAAGTTTTCTAAGATATCACCAGACTGACCTCCATAGTGGTTGCACAAGAAATTGGACATAGACTTTTTATTTTTAATTTTTATTCATTTTTTATATATATTTATATTTTTTTCTATTTTTTAATCTTTTTTATCTATTGTCTGCTTATTGGTTTGTTTGTTTAGTAGTTCTCTCTCCCGGGCAACGAGACACTTTTCACTGATAGTACTGTTTCATAGATCCCCAATGAATGATAAGGCTCTTGGCCCTCATACGACCTCTCAACTGACATGAGGGACTGTTATATAAGGACACCCCACCCCAGAGAAATGGGATGGAAGGGTTAGGAGGTAAAGAAAAAAAATGAAATGTGATGTTTCGGCCTTTTACTACTAATTGTCATAAACTGTTTAGGATAATTAAGAAATGCAAACTAATGCTTATGCAAGCCGGTCATTCTGTTAGGTACTATGACAGCCTATTATAGTTATTTTCTAAGCTAATCAGTAATAAACCTTCTACGAGACAAGCAACATCTGCTTACCCTAACATAAGAGATAGATAGGGCCTCTTCAAAAACCTCAAGAGATCTGCAGAATATGGCATTCACAGATGTTTTCGTAACTTTAGATTTTTTTATATCAAGACATATCAACTCCTGACAGCACCCCCTATTCTCCTCCAAGTAGAAGATGAGCATCGAAGAATCTCCAGTGGGAGATGATTGAATTAGTCGCAAGCCTATCTCTTGGTAGGAAAAGCCCCTTGCCCCAACTGTAGACAGAATGCTGTCCAAAAAGGACAAAACCTGGAAGCAGGTAAGTCGACAGCCTAGCTCTGCCAAGACAGGGTGGGTAAGTCCTTCATAACCCCTGCTCTACAATCAATGTCTGTCAGAGAAACGGGGCCAAATGACTGAAGATCGATGCTGTAATGTATGGAGAGAAAATGGGAACTGTCCAGGCAGCCACTGGTGTGTCATTTCTTAGTTTTGGAAGCTGCAGACCCTGTACTTCCTATAAAATCAGATATATTTATCCCTCTCTGGTCTCTGAGGTGGTTGAAGAAAGATAGCTAGAGTCTCATAATTAAATTTTGAGTTGTTTAGGAGTCCAGAGAGTGTTATAGATCTAAGAAGATACTTGTAAAATTGTGTTGCAAGTTAGTATGAATGTTGAGTCAGATATAGAACTTTAAATTCATGGAGATGGTTAGATAGTAGAATGTTAAAGTCAAGTACCAAATACATATGGACATTGGGAATATACGCTACACCATGTAACCCTCCTAACTGTGGCCTAATTACCTCTGTTGTTTTGTATTGTATTTATTATTATATGAGAAAGAGCCATTTGTTGGACTGAAAGGGGAAACTATAGGGGGAAATAAGTTATACCTTAAACTTAAAAGAAAAAAAAAAAGGGAAGAGGATGGGGGGTTGAGGGTGGGATGGTGGGCCTGGAGGGGGAATAGGGAAGGGACTGTGATTGAGATGTAACTTGAAGAAATAAAAAAATAAAGGAAAAAAGAAAAAAGAAAGAACAGCTCCTGAGTAATGACTCCCAAAGTTGTCTTTTGTCCTTCACACATGTATGCATACATTTGCATGCACATACATACACATACATAGATATTCTCATACATACACACACAATTGCCAGTATATTGATATACAATTTTAGGGCTTAGAAAGATCCCAATGGAACAGAGAATAAAATACACATGTTGATTTTCAGTTTAAACATGTCCTTAAAGAGATGAATTTTGAAATGGTCCCTCTTTAATTTTTGGATTTTAAATGTCCCCTGAAGGCTCATGTGTTTAAGGTATGGAGACCAAAGCAGAATTATGTTGAAGGAGCATAATCTCTAAAAGATATGACGTAAATGGAGCCAATCCCATTGTGGTCAATGCCAGTGTTGTATAAAATTTCAAGCAGAACAAATCTTGGGAAGTCAGCTGTCTAGTAGGCTGATGGGCCTAGCATCGAAGGAAGCCTTACTGAACTTAGGTCTCCTGGTGATAAGGCCTGAGACCTTGGGGGTAGGGGGCACTTTTGTGCCCATAAGATAAATATACCAAGATGTTTGATGTCTCAAAGCTTAGACCTTAGCTGGGCAGTCTCTCAACTAGCTCATCTAAGTTAACCCGACCACCTAATCCCAACCAGCCAAGTGGCTGAACCTTCTGAGCTTTCAGACACATTGGTCCCCTTCCATGTATCCTGTTGGAAAGAGAGCTTTCTCTATCACTTCCCAGAGTCCTTTCTCCTTCCCAGGAAGTTCTGCCTTCTTCCCCGGAAGTCCTGCCTTCCTATTCTGTCTCTCCCCAGCTAAGTGGCCATCAGCGACTTTTATTATCCAATCACAGAATGCCTCAGAAAGGGCAGTAACCAGATCTCAGAGCATTGAAATCAGGTTTTGAAAACAATGCATAAGACCTTTTTACAAAAATCAGCAAGCAGAACTCATTCATGACCTCTGCTTCTGTTTTGTTTCCAGGTTCCTGCCTTGAATTCCTACCCTGACTTTCCTTCACAATGAACTGTAATGTTCAAGGAAAACAAACCCTTTTTTCCTCAAGTTGCCTTTGGTCACGGTCTTTATAAGAACAATAGAAAGTAAACTAAGACATGAAGCAAGACAAAAACCCACAAAACTTCTGCATATATTTATCATGGTTTCTTTTTTATCCACTCTAGTGGTAGGTGTCTATACTTGTTCTATAACTTAGCTATTGTGAATGCAACCAGAATAAACACAGGACACCTTCTTTTGAAAGGAATTTGTATGTATTATAAGATAATCACATCATTATGGGGTTTTCAAAAGTCAAGGTACAGACACCTGTCCTCAGGAAGCATATTTAATATAATTTTATACTGAAACAAAGAAGATGAAGATAAGAGAAATCAGAGAGGTAGTGATGAATCTAATAGAAAACAGGAAAGGATAACATAACCTATAGGCCAAGTTCAAAATTTGAAGATAGATATTTCAACAAGAATTACATTTTGTTATTCTTGGATTTTTCTCCAAAGTGACCCAAGCACTCAGAGCATTTGGTTTCTGTTTGTCTATTTCTCTAAAATAAAAAGAAAAGAAAAGAAAAAAATACAAGAACTCATATTGTATGGTTTTATGACACTATGCCAAGTGATACACTAAAAGAAACCAATAACTTTTCAATACTTGCATTTCAAATTTTCATGAAGCTTCAAGAATTAACCTTTAAGAATAAAATCTGTTTATTGCAGTAGAAACAGATCTGAATTTTTGAGACTCTTCTGAAATTAAAACCTGTCATTTTGATAGATTATTTATGTGACTTTTATTCTTTTTTATTCTCTTTTTAAAAAATGTTTATTTATTACTTCAAGTTACATCTCCATCACAGTGACCTCTTTCCACACCTCCCAGTCCCACCCTCCCACCCTTTACTGCCTCTCCTTTCTATCCTGCTCCTCCTGAGTGGAGTGCCCCTATATATCAGTCCCCTGCCCCAGTTCAGCAGTCATATGAAGGCTAAAAGCTTCCTCATATACTGGGTGCCTACATGGCAGCACCACTAGGGCAAAGTGTCTCATTAACAAGTAACAAAGTCTATGTTCCTGTTCCTTTTGGTGCATTGGCTATAGTATAATTATCCTGTACTATATGACAAAATCTGATGATAAGTAAATAGATGCCATGTGAATCTTTCTGAGTCTGGGTTAACTCACTCAGGATGAGCTTTTTAGTTCCATCCATTTGGCTGCAATTGCGTGATTTCCATATTTTTTTAATATTTATTTATTAGCTCAGGTTACATCTCCATCACAGTGTCCTCTTTCCACCCTTCCCAGGCCCACTATCACACCCAACCTCTACCCCCTATCCCTTCCATCACACTCCTCTGGAGTGAAGTATCCCTACGTAACAGTCCCCTGCCCCAGTTCAGCAGTCATGTGAGGGCCAAGAGCTTCCTCATACACTGGGAGCATATAAGGCAGCACCACTAGGGCAAAGTGTCTCATTGACAGGAAAAAAAAAAGTCTATGTTCATGTTCCCTTTGGTGCATTGGTTGTAGTATAGTTACCCTGTACTATAATGCTAAAAATCTGATTATAAGTGAATAGATGCCATGTGCATCCTTTTGAGTCTGGGTTAGCTCACTCAGGATGAGCGTTTCTAGTTCCATCCAATTGGCTGCAAATTGCATGATTTCGTTGTTTCTGATGGCTGAGTAGTATTCCATCATGTAGATGTACATCTGACTGAGGGCTAATATCCAAAATTTATAAAGAACTCAAGAAATTCAATGCCAAGTAACCAAATAATCCAAACAAAAAATGGAGAACAGAGCTAAACAGAGAATTCACAAAGGAGGAACCCCTAATGGCTGAGAGACATTTGAAGAAATTCTCAGCATCCTTAATCATCAGAGAAATGCAACTCAAGAGGACTCTGAGATTCCATCTCACACCTGTCAGAATGGCTAAGATCAAAAGCTCAAATGATAGAACATGCTGGTGAAGTTGTGGAGAAAGGGGAACCCTACTCCATTGCAGTGGGAGTTCAAGCTTGTACAACCACTATGGAAATCAGTCTGGCGATATCTTAGAAAACTTGAAATAGCTCTACCTCAAGACCCAGCCATACCACTCTTGGGTATACATTCAAATGATTCCTCACCAAATCACAAGGAAGTTTTCTCATCTATGTTAATATCAGCCTTAACTGTAATAGCTAGAAACTGAAAACAACGCAGATGTCCCTCAACCAAAGAATGAATTAAAAATCTGTGACTTTTATTCTTAAAAACAGGTCATTCCTCATAGGAGGAGTGGGATAGGCAGAAGAGAGAGGAGAGGGTGGGAGGGTGGAACCGGGAGGGGTGGAAAGAGGGCACTACGATGGAGATGTGACTTGATGTAATAAATACAAATTATAATAAAAAAAAGAAAAGAAAAAAAAAACAGGTCACCTGGCTCAGTGAGAATGATAAAATTTCCGTAGAATTAATAAGCTAATAGGATTTATTTGGTGTTATAGCAAGAACCAAAAAGAACACTTTTCACAAGAAAATTCCTATAGCTTTAAGCTATTTTGCAAGTATTTTTTGTTTAATGTTGCAGTATCGTTATTGTTTCTGACAGAGTCCTATGTAGCCAAGCCTGGCCTCTCTATTTTAATTCATTTTATTTTATTTTTAACAAGTTCTACAGCTAAGAGATTGATTGACAGCATGCCTCAGTGGTGGTACAGAAACCATCATGTTCCTTCCTTGTGAGAGAGGCATTTTCACCAACTAGACAGACATTGTGTTTTGGAGGAATATATTTGACTCAGACTCACCAAGAGTGCTTTACAAACAGATTGTCCATGACATGTACATATGCTTTACTATTCCTCAAGAAACAATGCCAACTGCAACTGCCAATAGAATATCATGTTATTTAAAGTAACTGAATCAGGGGCTGTTGGCAAGATGGCTCAGCAGGTAAAAGCACTTGTTTCCAGTCCTGACAGGGAACTGAGTCTGATTGGATCTATATGATAAGTGGACAGAACTGATCCTTTGAAAGTTCTCTTGTGTCTCTGCATGCATGTTGTGTACCTGTGTATCTAGTTTCTCTCTCTCTCTCCTCTCCCTATACCCTGTACTGTATATTTTATTTTATTATTTGTGATTATATTTTATTTTAGTATATTGACTGAGCAGGAATTTGGATCCAAAATAACTGCTTTTATAAATACTAATCAAAAGATGAATAGTGTTTCTACTCTCCTTAATTAGACTAGTAAGTTTTCTAACAGCTTAAATAAAATCTTTGATCTAATGTATATATCTTTTGAATAAATATTCTCCTACTTTCAATGATTTTTGGTATACTTCTTCAATATTTACCTGCATTTTTGTGTAATAAAATATGAATACATATATATGAGTTCTATTCATTTATAATAAGAAGTCTATATTACATTAGTTTCTAGTGTCAGTAGGGGATATTTAAACCAGTAACTTTTATAGAAATAATGAATAAAATGACACAATACATATTTAGTGAATGAATTAACTCTAAGAGTAGCCTGACCCACTTTTAAATGCCATAGCATATCTTCTCAGAACCTCCTCTGAAAGAAGCTAGCCTATCTCCTTCTGGCCTCTGCTAACAATCCATTCCCTGTCACAGTTTCCTGCTGTGTTGCAGGAAGTTATGGAATTCCTTTCCCCATGACAAACCTTAAGCAAGCTCAGATCCTAAATCTTTAAAGATGGCATGTGTACACTTACACTTTTCACTGACTTCCCAAATACTGTGTAGCTAGGCCAAACCACCCTGAAAAACCTATATGAGCTTCTTATTTCTCAATTTTAGTATTTTTCCCACAATTGTTCCATTTTGATAAGTGGGTACTCTTTTAAGGTTAGGGTTAGCAACTCATATAAAGAAAAACTTTCTACCCAGTAATCAAGTTGCTAAGAGACAAGCAACATTTGCTTATCTAAATACAAGAGATGGATAGGGCATCTTCAAAAACCCCTAGAGATCTGCAGAATATGGCATTCAAAGATGTTATCTTAAATCAAGATTTTTTTTTTGATATCGAGACATATCAGCGCCTGACAGCACCCCCTATTCTACTCCAAGTAGAAGATAAGCATCGAAGAACCTCCACTGTAAGATGGTTGAATTAGTGGCAAGCCTATCTCTTGGCATGAAAAAACCCCTTGCACCAACTGCAGACAGACTGCTGTCCAAAAAGGACAAAACTTGGTAGCAGGGAAGTCGACAGCCTAACTCTGCCAAGACAGGGTAGGTAAGTCCTTCATAATCCCTGCTCTACAATAAATGTCTGTCAGCGAAACAGGACCCAAAGGCTGAAGATTGATGCTGAAATGTATGGAGAGAAAATGGGAACTGTCCAGGCAGTCATTGGTATGTTCTTTCTTAGTTTTGGAAGCTGCAGGCCCTGCACTTCCTATATAAGCAAATATATTTATCCCTCTCAGGTCTCTGAGGTGGTTGAAGAATAGACAGCTAGAGTCTCAAAGTTAAATTTTGAACTGTTTAGGAATCAAGAGGGTGTTATAGATCTAAGAAGATACTCTTAA
>CAJQZJ010000753.1:3374926-3437490 GCA_907164525.1 Lophiomys imhausi | reverse complement strand
GGGAAACTTCTGGGGGGAAGAGGGTGGAAGGGCGGGATAGGAAGGGGTAATAGGGATGGGTTTGTTACTGAGATGTAACTTGAAGAAAAAAAAAATAAAGTATTTAAAAAAAAAAAAGAAAAACTTTTAATTCGGGCTGGCTTGCAATTTAGAAGTTCAGTGCTTTATCATGAGGGCAGGAAGCATGGTCAAACATAGCTGTAGCTGAGAGTTCTATATCTGATCAGCAGGCAGCAGAAAGAAAGAGCGATACTAGGCCTGGCTTGAGATTTGTTTGTTTTCTTATTACTTCAAGTTACATCTCCACCACAGTCCCCTCCCCCCTTTCCTCCAGGTGCTACCTTCCCACACTCTACCCCCCTCTCATTTATCCTACTCCTCTGGTGTGGGGTGCCCCACATCTCAGCCCCTTTCAGTTCAGCAGTCATATGAGGGCTAAGATTTTCCTCTTGCACTGGGGGCCTACATGGCAGCTCCACCAGGACAAAGTATCCCACTATCAGATAACAAAAATCCATGTTCCTGTTCCTTTCAGTCTGTTGGTTGTAGGTTAGTTATCCTGTACTATATGGCTAAAATCCAGTTATAACTGAATACATACCACGTGCATATTTCTGAGTCTGGTTTAGCTCACTCAGGATGAGCTTTTCTAGTTCCATCCATTTGGCACCAATTGCACGATTTCCTTGTTACCAGTGTTTTGTTATCCATTCTTCAATTGAAGGACATTTGAGTTGTTTCCACTTTCTAGATATTACAAAAAAAGCTTCTGTGAACATAGATGAGTAGATGTCCTTGTGGTTTGTTGAGGAATCATTTGGATGTATGCACAGGAGTGGTATGGCTGGGTCTTGAGGTAGAGCTATTCCAAGTTTTCTAAAATACTCCTACAGTGATTTCCAAACTGATTGTACAATTTGTTCTCCCACCAGCAATGGAGGAGTGTTCCCCTTTCTCCACCGCCTTGCCAGCATGTGCTGTGATTTGAGTTTTGATCTTAGACATTCTGACGGGTGTGAGAAAAATCTTTCTCCACAACCTTGCCAGCATGTGCTGTCACTGAATGTTGTTATTGTTTTTCTTTAATGTTTATTTATTACTTCAATTTACATCTCCATCACATTCCCCTCCCTCCACCCCTCATGGGCTCACCCTCTACCTCTTCTCCCACCTATCTTACTCTTCTGGTGTGGGGTGCCCTACATCTCAGCCCCCTTCAGTTCAGCAGCCATATGAAGGCTAAGAGCTTCCTCTTGCACTGGGGGCCTACATGGCAGCTCCACTAGGGCAAATTGTCCTACTAACAGGCTATCAATTTTTTGAATTAATTTTGTAGCCAGCCAGCTTGCTGAAGGTGTTTTTCAATTTGTAGGAATACTTTAGTGTAATTTTTGCGTTCACTCATGTAACTATCATATCATCTGCGAATAGGGATACTTTGACTTCTTTCTTTCCAGTGTGTATCCCCCTGATCTCATTTAGTTGTCTTATTGCTCTAACTAGAATTTCAAGTACTATATTGAAGAGAAATGGGGAAAGTGAGCATCCTTGTCTTGTCCCTGATTTCAGAAGAAATGCTTTTTTAGCATCCAATTAGATGATCATGTGGAATTTTCTTTCAGCTTTTTTAATATGTTGAATCACCCCTGGGATGAAGCCTACTTGATCATGGTGTGTTATACTTTTGATGTGTTCTTGGACTCAGTTTGCAAGGTTTTTGTTTTGGGTTGGTTTGGTTTATTTATTTTTATTTTTTTACTTTTTATTTTTTACTTTTATTTTTTGTGTTTTGGAGATAGGGTTTCTCTATATAGCCCTAGCTGTCCTGTACTCACTTTGTAGACCAGGCTGGCCTTGAACTCACAGAGAGTCCTTTGCCTCTGCCTCCCAATGCTGCCTCCCAAAGGCATGTGCCACCATGCCTGGCAGTTTGCAAGTATTTTATTGACTATTTTGTGTCTATGTTCATGAGAGAAATTGGTCTGAAATTCTCTTTCTTTGTTGGGTCTTTGTGTGGTTGAGGTATCAGGATAACAGTGGCCTCATAGAATGAGACTGGCCGTGTTCCTTCTGTTTCTATTTTATAGAATAGTTTGAAGAGTATTGATATTAGCTCTTCTTTGAAGGTCTGGTAGAATTCTGTGCTGAAACCATCTGGCCCTGGGCTATTTTTTGGCTGGGAGAATTTTAATTATCTCTCCTGTTTCCTTAGGGGTTCTAGGACTGTTTCATTTGTTAACCTAATCTTGATTTAACTTTTGTTGGTAGGTGGAATCTATTAAAAAAATGTCCATTTCACTTATGTTTGCAAATTTTTCATGTACAAGTTCTTAAAGTAAGACCTAAAAATTCTTTGGATTTCTTTGATGTCTATTGTTATTTCTCCCATCCCTTTTCTGATTTTGTTGATTTGGGTATTTTTCTCTGTCTTTTAGTGAGTTTGGCTAAAGTTTTGTCTATTTTGTTGAATTTCTCAAAGAACCAACTCTTAGTTTCATCTATTCTTTGTATTGTTCTTTTTGTTTCTAAGTTACTGATTCAGCCCTGAGTTTGACGATTTCCTGCCAATGTTCCTCTTTGGAGTATTTGCTCCTTTTTTTTTTTTTTCTAGCGCTTCCAGTTCTGTTGTTAAGTTGCTAATATGAGCTGTAACCATTTTCTTTTTGAAGACACTTAGTGCTATGAACTTTCCTCATAGCACTGCTTTCATTGTATCCAATATGGTTGGGTATGTTATGCCTTCATTTTCATTGGATTTTAGGAAATCTTTGATTTCCTTCTTAATTTGTTGCTTCACCCTTTGGCCATTGAGTAGAAAGTATTTCAGTTTCCTTGAATCTGTAGGCTTTTTCTATTTATGTTGATGAAGTCCAGCTTTAATACATGGTGGTCTGATAGTATACAAAGGAATATTTCTATTTTGTTCTATCCATTGAGGGTTGCTTTGTGCCTGACTGCATGTTCAATTTTAGAGAAGGTTGTATGAGGCACTGAAAAGAAAGTATATTCTTTTGTGTTTGGGTGAAACTTTCTGTAGATATCTGTTAGTTCCATTTGGTTCATGACTCGTTAGTCTCTTTATTTCTCTGTTTGGTTTCTGTGTCGATGATCTGTCCATTGGTGTGAGTGGGGTGTTGAAGTCTCACTCTATTAGTGTGTGGGGATCAATGTGTGGTTTAAGCTTTAGAAGAGCTTCTTTTACAAATGTGGGTGCCCTGTGTTTAAGGCATAGATATTCAGTATTGAGATGTCATTTGATGATTTTTTTTCCTTCGATGAGTATGTAATGTCTTTCCCTATCTTTTGAGATTAATTATTGTTGAAAGTCTATTTTATGTGATATTAGGATGACTACTCCAACTTGCTTACTGAGAACATTTGCTTAGAAAAGTTTTCTCACCCCTTTACTCTGATAACTAGAATAGTTAGTTATCTTCTAGTCTAGATTTCCCTGCAAATGTTGAAGATAATCATGGCAGCATGTCTAGTGGACTCTTTTTGTGATGATAATTAGGATCTTGGACTCTTAATTAGAGCATAATTGAAAGTATATATAATTTTTGTGAAAGTCTATACCCAAAGATATCCTTAACATTTAATACTTTATTCACATTTATCCAACTTTGTAGATTTGACATTTTATACTTTCCTGACCTTTGGAGCTGTGAAACTCCTTTTATGTATTGCTTTTTGTTGCTTAGAAGAAAAGAAAGCCAATTGGATTATTATTTACAGAAAAAAATAAAGGTGAAATGATAAAGATCAGGGTTTTTGTTTCCTTCCTTTCTTTCGTGCTTCCTTTATTTTTTTTAAAGCAGAATTATCCTTGGCTTTATACCAGAGACAGTGGGCTGCTTTGCTATTGATTAGTGCATTCTATAAAAAGCTCAGACCATATGTAACCATCCAAATTGGCAAAGATTCATTTGTAGTGTTGGCCTTTTATGGTTTTTGTTTGTTGGTTATTACTGTAGCACAGGTAAATTAATAAAACAAAATGTCTTCATCTCTTCCAATATTTGAAAAAAAAGCCTTTTTTTCAAATCTGCATTTAACATACTACAATCAGTTTTAAACCTTTGGCTTTCACTTTTATGTAAAAGGGATTATGTCCTTAATCATGTGTTTTATGTTAAGCCTGTATTACTCTCTTATTAATTCTTTTTACTACATTGTAAATTAATCATTATTTGTACTGGATTATTTTTATAAAAATGTCTATCTTCATCAGAAGTTGAAGTGCTGTTTCTATATTTGTAGTGTTTTTTATGTTTCATTAATTTTTCATAGGAAGCACACTCAGTGCTATCTTCACCATATCCAACTTTTGAGATTTTAAAGATAGTTTTGTTATTGTTTATTTTTGCAGGTATAATAGTTACTTGCCTCAGATGGTGATTTACACATTGGTACTTCATTGTTTTCTTTGTGTAGCAATATCTGTTGAAAGTTTTTTACATATGTATGTGAAAAGGCTACATAATTAAAATAGAGAGTTGAAAGAACAATAAACTAATAAAAAGAATATGAATGTCCTTAGTTCAGACAGAGCAGAGATTCATTATCTCATTTTCCACTTGTAAGCATTTAATTGATTTTTTTTTCTTATATTAATATGATGCTGTAGCCATTTGTCTGCTCAGTTGTAGAGACCCCTACACCATTAAACATGTTTGTTTTGGCAGAGCAACAGGCGAGCTTCTTGTCACCAATTATAAACAGCATACTGAATTAGCTGTTGTGAGCTTTGGAAAATGTCATGATAATTGCCCACCTTAAGGACTGCCTCTCTCTGAATGTTTGAAAAATACTGTGTGGCATATTTGGCAAACAGACCACGTGTGAAAGTGAGTTAGTCTGTGTTTTGTTATTGCTCTGATGAGCCTTGGGCAAAGGGTTACTCAAGAGAGGACACTGGAATTGACATTGAAGGAAACAATTACCCCTTCTTTTCTTTTTGTGCTCTGTTAAAGCTATGTAATAATGTCTCCTGCTTCCCTGTACTGTAGTGATAACCCACACTGCTTCCCCTCAGAACCTATTGAAATTAGTAAATGGTAATCCAAATTAATATGCATCCCCCTGAAAGATTGAAAAACAAGAATGACCCAATTTCAGAAGAAACAGTTGTTCATGGCCAAATTAAAATTGCCCTGTCTGTATGAACCCAAACTGCTATTTAATAAACACTAGTTATCTACCTGAAATGTTTGTCTCAAGAAACCTCCAAAGGTTTCTTGAGTCTTTCTCCTCATATTGATTTTGATACTCAGAAGACATGAAAGTGGATTTAACATGTGTTAACATTCAAGTACTTCACCCATCTCCTTTGAGGTTTTTGTATTCCCAACCATTGTTTAGCCCAAGAAGTTATCTCAGCAGGAATTACCACTGAGAAATTACCACTCCAGTGCCTGGAGAAGAAAACAGTTTCATCTTTTGCTTTTCATTACCATGTATCTTTAAAGCCAATTATTGAGGTTTGACGCTATAATATATAGATTCACATTCACAGTGATCATACATTATTAAAAACAACAATATGATACTTGAATTTTTTATGAAAATTAGCTCAACTAATTCCCATTTTTTAAATAAATAAATTTATTTATTTGTTGCTTCAGGTTGCACAAATGACTCTGTCTCATAAAAGTAGCAGGGTCATATGCTATTCAGACTTCCTGCATTTGTGAAATCCACTTTTAAAAAATAGGAGCATAATATTCTGAAGCATAATGATCTTTAAGTTTTGTATTGGTGAGTGTCTGTGTGAGTATTTGCGTGTATGTGCATATGCCTGTGTCTGTGTTTGTGTGTTTCTGTGCACATATATGTGTGTCTGTGTTTGATGTATATCTGTTTGTGTGTTCATGTGTATGGGCATCTGTGTGCCAGGGCACATGTGTGGAGGTCAGAAATTAACCTATATGATTCAATATCTCCTTCCACCATATGATATCTAAGTGGTCAAACTCAAGTTGTCTTGCTGAGTACCAATCAGCCATACCTGGTGAACTATCTTATTGCCCTAACATATATTTTTTTCTTTTTTATAATTTATTTTTTATTTCTTCAAGTTACATCTCAATCACAATCCCCTCCCTACTCCCCCCTCCTGTCCCACCCTTCCACCCTCTTCCCCCTCAATCCCCCCATCCTCTACCCTTTTTTTTTTCTTTTGGTCTAAGGTATATCTTTTTCCCCCCAACAGCTCCCTCTTTCAGTCCAACAAATGGTTCTTTCTCTCATAACATCAAGGAAAGAATTGAACTCAAAGTAACAAGACCATCTCAAAACTACTTCATATGCTTATGTGTTCCTTTTTGGTTTTGTTTTTTTCATAATAGTATGGCTGATGTGATGATACCTTTAGATATTATGATGGATAAAGAGATATAACTCTACCTTTAGGTTTATTTTAGTAGCAACCTTGAACAGTACATGGATGACTGGAATGTTTACTTTTATCAGTGAATAGCACTGCCTTATCTCTCCAAACCAGCCCGGAAGTTCAATGTCATCCCCATACACAGCTTCTCCTGGCTGGCTCTTCTGTTGTTTAAAAATCATGCTGAGATCCTGACCAAGCTCCCAGCTTTCCTCTCTCCTGTTCTTATATCCAGATTGTTCATGAATATTATTTGTAATGCAACTTTTGTTTGTTTGGTTGGTTTGTTTTGCTTTTTTTGTAGTGGTGGAAAAATTGAACTTTGGAGTTTGTATAATAGAAAGCCAAATTATAAATTTTATACCTTGCATTCCTGTTCTTAAAAGGACTGAAGGTTGTTAAATTTTCTGTGTCCTTTCACTCTAAATTCTTGCATGGGTCACAATGTTTTGAAACTTTGATACTGAACCATCTACCAGAACTTCATTTTTTTTTTCAACAAAATAATATCTCATAGTTTTCACATCTCACAGTTGGTCATACATTTTTCTTAAAGATAATAGAGATTTTTCTGCTTTAACAATTAGTATAAACATATTTTCCTTCCTATTTTTCTCTATCCCTTTAACTTTATCTCCTTTCTTCATATTTATTTTTATTTTTAAATTGTGATTCCTGGAATGTATATCTACGAGAATGATTACTTTAACATGGTAATTCGGTACATAAAATTTGAAAATGCACAGAATTTCATTTATAATTTTGACTTAACTTTATTTTGTAAATGGTTCTCATAATTCATTTACATTATCTTCATGAGTATAATTTTTCCAAATGTCCATAAAGTAGCAAAGTGGCCAATATTTACTGATGTTGAATGCAAGATATGGAATCAGCAAAGCTAAGAGCTTTTTGGGCATGGGTTTCACATTTTCCTTACAAGAACCAGTTGGATCAGGAAGTTTAGAATCTCTAATTTTCCGATGAAGGGACTGAGCTTAGAAAATAAACCTTCAGTGATTCAGGGTTTTAGCTACTCAGGTCAGACTTATGCAGAAGTGTCACCGTAGATTCCAGCTGCAGTCTCTTCTGCTTCCAGATCCTCACTCTCCAAATCTCTACTATTTGATACACAGAGAATTCATGAATGTTTCTAATAGTTTTGCTGACAGCTTTGCATACTCTATGCAGACAGAAGCCTATTTGACACCTATTTTTTCTATTTCTCATCTCTTAGTCCCTTGTAATAAATTATAAATAATGAAACTACTTGATTATATCAATTCATAATTCACAGGCATCTTGCCTATTACACCCAAAATTTTAAAATAACTTTTCAATGGAAATGAATCTATACCATTAATCATGTCTGATATCACTATCTATGTCTCAGAATAGGAATAATTGTTGGTCACTAATAAGACTTTGATTTTTAATCTGTTAAAACATTTCCACGTTATAGTACAGAAGTATGTCCAGCCCAAATATTTTGTATAATTAATTCTAGCAAAAAGAACAGAATTACTTGAGTGTGTTAAGACAAAATCATATAACTTCCAATAATAACCTACTTATCCATTTCTCTTATTAACCTTGGTGTGTTGGTTTCTCCACTGTACATGTTTTGTGCTTTTATCTACTGTCCAGGATAATGTGATAGTGAGAATACATCTTCTAAGCACACTTTGACATATAGCTATTTTACCTGAGAAATTAACACTGTATTTTATTTTATTTTTGATTAGTTGAAATTTAATTAAATAATCACACCCAGGCAGAAAATAAAACACTGAAAAATGCAGTATTGTATTTTCCTTAACTCAAATATGATGTAGTTCTTTTCTTAAACTGATTACATATGATTAACTATGCAAACTGTTAAAATAAAATCTTTATTTGAATTTGGAATTTCTTGCCAAAATAGCATTTACACTTGGAATGTTATCCAAAACAAATCCTTTTTCTTTTAAATTATTTTTGTCAGTGTATTTTTTCAAAGCAACAGGGAATATAAGACATTATCCTGTGACATACAACTTTGATATTCATCCTAGAAAATCGTCACTTCTTAAATTTACCGATATTCTATGACAAATACTAAATTATTGGTTTCAGCTCTGTATGGCTAATTTAGAAGGTATTCTCTGTGTCTGTGCTAGAGAAATGGAGGCAGATTATCTTGATCACCAACTGTCTTGACCATTTCAAGATGAAGTAATTTTGTTAGAAGCATCTGAATCAGTTAGTAAGGACTATGTATGTTTGATTTTGTTTACTCTCACAAGCAAATGAAAATAAAAAAAAACTTTTCTCAAATCTTATTGTCAAGAATACTTTATACATTTAATTTCTCCATGAAATACACATTGAAACAAAACATAAATTGTCCACAAAAATTAAGTATAAAAATACAAAGATGTTACCTCCCTCAGGATGAGCTTTTCTAGTTCCATCCATTTGGCTGCAAATTGCATAATTTCCTTGTTCCTGATAGCTGAATAATATTCCATTGTGTAGATGTACCACAGTTTTTTAACCCACTCTTCAGTTGAGGGGCATCTGGGTTGTTTCCAGTTTCTAGCTGCTATGAACATAGATGAGGAAACTTCCTTATGATTCCGTGAGGAGACATTTGGGTGTATACCCAGAAGTGGTATGACTGGGTCCTGAGGCAAAGCGATTCCAAGTTTTCTAAGATATCGCCAGACTGACGTCCATAGTGGTTGCACAAGCCTGCACTTCCACCAGCAATGGAGCAGGGTTCCCCTTTCTCCACACCCTCACCAGCATGTGCTGTCATTTGAGCTTTTGATCTTAGCCATTCTGACAGGTGTGAGATGGAATCTCAGAGTCCTCTTGAGTTGCATTTCTCTGATGATTAAGGATGTTGAGCATTTTTTCAAGTGTCTCTCGGCCATCAGGGATTCCTCTTTTGTGAATTCTCTATTTAGCTCTGTCCCCCATTTTTTGATTGGATTATTTGGTTTCTTGGCATTTAATTACTTGAGTTCTTTGTAGATTTTGGATATTAGCCCTTTGTCAGATGTGGGGTTGGTGAAGATTTTCTCCCAGTTTGTAGGCTGCTGTTTTGTTCGAATGACAGTGTCCTTTGCCTTACAGAAGCTTTTCAGTTTCATGAGGTCCCATTTATTGATTGTTGATCTCAGGTCCTGAGCTGTTGGTGTTCTATTTAGGAAGTTGTCACCTGTGCCAATGATTTCGAGGGTTTTTCCCACTTTTTCTTCTAGTAGATTTAGTGTGACTGGCCCTAATCCAGACTCAGAAGGATGCATATGGCATCTATTCACTTATAGTAAGATTTTAGCTATATAGTAGAGGATATGGATACTACAACCAACACACCAAAGGGAATATGGACATAGACTTTTTATTTTTATTTTTTTGCTATTTTTTATTCTTTTTTATCTGTATGTCTGCTTATTTGTTTGTTTGTTTTTTAGTTCTCTCTCCCAGGCAATGAGACACTTTTCACTGGTGGTACTGCCTCATAGACCTCCCAATGAATGAGGAGGCTCTTGGCCCTCACACGACCTCTGAAATGAGGTGAGCGACTGTTATATAGGGACACTCCACTCCAGAGAAATGGGATGGAAGGGTTAGGGTGTAAAAAAAAAATGAAATGTGAAGTTTCAGCCTTTTTCTACTAATTGTCATAAACTGTTTAGGATAATTAAGAAATGCAAACTAATAGTCATGCAAGTCAGTCAATGTGTTAGGTACTATGACAGTCTATTATAGTTATTTTCTAAGCTAATCAGAAATAAAGCTGCTACGAGACAAGCAACATCTGTTTATCCTAATATAAGAGATAGATAGGGCCTCTTCAAAAACCTCAAGAGATCTGCAGAATATGGCATTCAAATATGTTTTCTTAACTTTAGATTTTTTTTTATAGAGAGACATATCAACTCCTGACAGCACCCCGTATTCTACTCCAAGTAGAAGATGAGCATCGAAGAATCTCCAGTGGGAGATGACTGAATTAGTGGCAAGCCTATCTCTTGGTAGGAAAAACCCCTTGCTCCAACTGTAGACAGAATGCTGTCCAAAAAGGACAAAACTGGGAAGCAGGTAAGTTGACAGCCTAACTCTGCCAAGACAGGGTAGGCAATCCTTCATTACCCCTGCTCTGCAATCAATGTCTGTCAGAGAAACAGGGCCAAATGACTGAAGATCAATGCTGTAATATATGGAGAGAAAATGGGAACTGTCCATGCAGCCACTGGTATGTCATTTCTTAGTTTGGGAAGCTGCAAGCCCTGTACTTCCTATGAAATCAGATATATTTCTCCCTCTCAGGTCTCTGAGGTGGTTGAAGAATAGATAGCTAGAGTCTCATAATTAAATTTTGAGTTGTTTAGGAGTCAAGAGAGTGTTCTGGATCTAAGAAGATGCTTTTAAAATTGTGTTGCAAGTTAGTATGAATGTTGAGTTAGATATAGAACTTTAAACTCATGGAGATGGTTAGATAGTAGAATGTTAAAGTCAGGTACCAAATACATATGGACTGGACATTGGGAATGTATGCTAAGCCATATAACCCTCATAACTGTGGCCTCATTACCTCTGTTGTTTTGTATTGTATTTATTATTATAAGAGAAAGAACCATTTGTTAGACTGAAAGGGGGAGCTGTTGGGAGAAAAAGGTATACCTTAAACTTAAAAAAAAGGGGGGAAGAGGATGGGGGCTTGAGGGTGAGAGGGTGGGACTGGAGAGGGAAGTATGGAAGGGATTGCAATTGAGATGTAACTTGAAGAAATAAAAAAATATAAACATGTATTAAGCAATGTATGTCAACTATAAAACCATAGAATAAGATGAATAAGATGGAGTAAAGCATGGCATTTTAAACAAACTTAAAAAAATACGGTTTGAAAGTTTCATATATAATTTTTTAACTCTTCAATCTTTCATTCATCTCTCTGTCACTACTAAAACCTTTCTTTGTGATCAATCCCCACCTACTTTTATGTAATTTTTGTGTGTCTGGGGTACTGAATTTAATAAGAGTTTCCTGCCTTTCACTTTATATGGTAGTGTATCTGTTGCTATACTGTTGAAAAAAAATTGTACTTTCTCTTTCAACAACCATTAATTACTAACAATCCATGTGGGAGACGTGGAGTCTCATGGTCATCATCTCCATCCACAATGAAAGGTTGAAAAGTCTAATCTTGTGTAGGCTTTGTGCTGACACCACAGCTACAGTGAGTTCATGAGAACACAGCTATCTCAAGTCCAGAAGGCATCATTTGACTGCCCATCTACCCAACCTGGACTCTTACATTCTTTCTGTCCCCTTTTCTGAAAAGTTCCCTGAGCCTTATAGGGATGTTGCTCACTTTTTTTTGTAGACAGAGAAAGCATGCTCAGCTGTCCCTCTTGCCAAAGAAGGTACATTACAAGAAACTCATACATCTGCCCAACATTTTACATCTTCAGCATATTGTTGCAGGTTAAGGTTTCAGATAGACCAGTGCTTTGCATGTAAGCAGGACCATATTGGACAATTAATTTTCTTTCATGTGGCTAAATATTCAACCTGTTCCCATTTCAGATTTATTTTCTCTGGACTCCTTAGATCTTCCCAGAATTTGAGGAAACCACAAGCTATCTTTCCTCTTTATCTGCAGTTTTGTTATAGGTGACATGGTGACTCACTACTATTTTGGATTTGAAATTTAAGCTTACAAGAGAGATAAGAAAACTGTTAGAGTTTTCTTTTACCAGATGAAGAAACAACAAAACAATGGAACTAAACTATCTTTGTCTCCATATTATCTATCATTCTAAAGAGAAATACCAGAAGTAAATAAACAATATAATATGAAAATTTCATTGATTTTAATACCAAAAAGCACATAAACACTATTATTCTGAACATCAATATTTGCATTTGTGATGATAGGGCCTGAATTGCCAGAAAAATATATTTATGCTAAATATATTTATATTTATTTAGGGGAAGAACAAAGCACAGGCACAGACAAAACACACACACTCACACACAAACATACACACACACACACACACACACACACACACACACACACACACACATTTCCAATCTTTCAGTCAAATAAAAAAACCAGTCCAATTCATAGGCTCCATGTCACAACCTAACAACAAATTATAAAATACTTCATGAAAATTTTGATCTGACACACTTTCTGTCAGGGCCCTGCTTATCAAAATATATTAAAATAGCAAATAAATGATGAACTAATATTTCATAGGTACTTAAAAATTTACTACCCTGTACTACCAGTCTTGTGTAGGTTTTGTGCAGTTAGCGCAACTTACAGTGAGTTCATGAGAACAATGACTATGTCTGGTGCAGGAGATATCTTTTGATTGCCCAAGGTTGACTCCTCAACCTGGGCCCTTACATAGTTTCTGCCCCTACTTCTGCAATGTTCCCTGAGCCTTATACAGGTGTTGTACACTTTCTGGTAGACAAAGGAAGTATGCAAAACTTTCCCTCTTGACAAAAATTGCACATTGCAAAAAAACTCATACACCTACCCAACCATTTTGTATCTTCAGCATACAAAATCTACACTAGATTGATGTGGTGTAGTAGAATCACATACCAGGGAAAGGCTCCACACTATATCACAAGTGTGCCAAGCTGATTAAGGAGGTATTGTGATGCTAAATAGACTTAGGATCTTCACTGTGCCCTTTTTATGTAGGAAAAGTAGAAAGGATGAATAATAGACCTAATAAGGAAACATTTCATTGTAGTTTTCATTCTAGTAAAAACATCTCAGTGGAGAGATAAAAGTACATTTACTATATTTGCCATAATGGAGATGTGATTGTTGGAAGTCTGGATACTTTATAATTCATTTTGCACTAATCTCTTTTTGATATCTGAGCATAAGGAAAAAAGGAAATACTTCTTTTATAATACAGTTGGAGGACATGGAAAATGAACTTTATTTCCAGACATTTTGTATTATGAGCTTCATTCTGACAATCATTTTGAACAGAGAAATAGAAGTGTCAGCTATTAAAAACATTAACTCCCAAATTACAATGACAACATCAACTGTAGTTAGTATATCTACAGGAAAAAAAAATGCCTTTCTAAATATTTGTCTAAGGATGCATCTCTTTATATTCAGCCAATTCAACTCTCATCTTCAATTGTGAAATTGATCTGTAATTGTTATTAACAGGACTAATAAAGACATGAGTTTTTTTTCAGGTAAGAGAAAAACACAGACTCCATATAAAGTTCATCGCTCTTTGGTTGGACTTTTCATTATGAGATCTATGTTTGATCAAAAAATACGCTCATCAAGATGAATTTTATGATTGTACAAATCCATAGTTGTTCTCCACTTTAGAATAAAGAAAATTTAATTTCAGACATTCAGTCCTTGTCTTTTCACACAGTAGAGTAAAGTACCTTTGTCTTTTCAGGATATTTCTATGATTGGAAAAGTATGCTAAAGTTTTAAACCATCAGGAAACTCTCATATATCCCCACTAGACTATATTCTAAAGCCCTTCCTTGTGGCTATACTTTATGATTAAAATATCTCTCGCATTCTAAGAGATTAGAACTTTTGAAAAATTTCACAGCCAAAGTTAGTAATAGACTTTAAGGTCACTTAAGACTTATGAGTGCTAGTCTGCTGTGTACTCAGTGTACCATTTAACCTGCCTTTAAAAGAACAATGTTACAAGAAATCTTACTTGCCTTCAATTTCTCATTCAGTCACTTTTTGTAACCTAATCTAAAACATTGCTACAATCTTAAATTATATAGGTTTCCATACCTCTGACCCAGAAAATGCATGTATATTATATTAATCATTTGCTGGAAACAAAATAGACTGAAAGCAGTCTTATATGATAATATATATCTTAAAAATTGAACACAACAGCAGAATGAGGTGGCACAGTCCTTTAATCCAAGCACTTGGTAGGCAGAGGCAGACAGATCTCTGTGAGTTCAAGGCCACCCTGTTCTAGAAAGTGAGTCCAGGAGAGTCAGGACTACAAAGAGAAACCCTGTCTTGAAAAAAGAAACAAAAACTATGGTACACTGAATATGGATAATGGTTGATAAATAATGATATTTATAGCACTGTTTGTTATCTGGGTCAGTTAAGGACAGTTAGAGTCACTGACTTAATCCCTTTTAAATCTCAGTCCTTCTAGCTAGGTAGGACTTTGAGACAAGGGAAGGAATCACTAACTCATCCACAAAACCTTCAACTCAAAATTTACCCCATATACGAGGTGGGCAAGAATAAAGATATACCAGAAATTGAAGGAGTGTTTAACCAGTGACGGGCCCAATGGGACACATACCGTACGAGAGAGAACCAACCCTTATTACTAGTAATGATACTATCCTATGCTTACTGATAGCATGTCTGTCCTCTGAGATGTTCCAGCACCAGAGGATCCAAACAGAGGCTGAGACTCACTGACAAACAATATGCGGAGCACAGGGTCTCTTGTGGAAGAATGGGGGGGGGAAGGATACAAAGACTCTGTAGGAACAAGAACTCCAGAAGAAGAGCAACAGAGACAAGTAACCTAGACTCATGAGGGCTCACAGAGACTGAAGCACCAATCCAAGAGCATTCATGAACTTGCCCTAGGCCCCTACACATGTAATTAACAGGCATCTTTGTCATCAGGTGGTTCCCCTAGCCAATGGAACAGAGGCTGTCTTTGACATGGACTCTGATGCATGCTTTTTCATCACTTTCCCCTAATGCGACTGTGGTGCCTGACCTCAATGGAAGAGGATGAGCTCAGTCCTGATGGGACTGGATGTGGTGGGGTGGGATGGTGGGATGATATGGGGAATGGAGCTCCCTGGCCTGAGGAAAGCAAAGGTGGGGTAGAAGGGAAGCACACCAGGGCAGGAGTGGGGGGGGGGTGGGGGGGAAGGGGGGGGGTGGGGGGGGGGGGGGAGATGGAACCCAGAGGATGGGAGGGAGGAGTTTACAACAAGTATGTAAACTGAATAAATAAATAAACTTAAAAAAATAAAATAACCATTCATCAAAATTTGAAAGAGATTTAAAAAAGAAAGAAGAAAAGAAAAAAAAAACCTGAAAGATTTCTGCAAAGTATCCTATCCCTCCCTCCTTCTCCAATGTGATACTTTCTATGCTGTATCATAAAGAGAGAGAAAAACTTTGTTAGCAACAGTCACACACAGACAAACTTAGAAGAGACACAGACACAGGGGCCGTTAACAAGACAGCCTTCAGATTCACACTTATACAACAGTCAGAAAGAGGAGAGAAAACACAAGGAGAGGGAAGCAGAGATTTCAAATTTGTTCTCATTCTTCCTTAATTGACACCAAAGGGGATACACTCTGATTTCTTTCTTTAATGGGACACCAGTGCATTACTGATGACTCAGTTTATTATTGTGTTTAAACTGGCAATATTTTCTTATCAGGAAACTGAAACTAAATATTGGAATGATTTCAAAGTACTAATGTTTCCTGAATCCAAAAAAACAAAACAAAACAAACAAAAAACCCAGAAACAAAACAAAGTAAAAAAGATTTGTCAAGCTGGGGAAGCTGCAGAAGCAGTTCAGTGGGTAAAGTTGTTTTCAAGACCTTAGTTCTTACCTCCAGAACTGATGTGGCAAGGTGTGCCTGTACCACTCACTGCTTCAGGGAGGGAAGAAGAGATAGGCAGATCCCTAAGGTGACTGCCAGTCAGTCTAGTTGAAATGAAGATCTCTAGGTTCAGTGCGAGACTTCATCTCAAAAACACAAGGTGAATTTCAGCTGTAGCAATGTTTCTTCTATGAACCTGGATGCTTGTATGTTTGGTGCACAGATTTCAAGAATTATAATGTCTTCTTGGTGAATTTTTCTTTTGATGACTATGTAGCATCCTTTCCTATCTCTTCTGATTATTTTTGATTTGTTGTTTACTTTGTCAAATATTAAAATGTTTACACCTCCTTGTTTCTTGTGTCCATTTTCTTGTAATATCTTGTTCCATACTTTTACTCTTATGTGATACCTATCCTTGATGTTACAGTGTGTTTCCTGGATTCAGAAAGATGGATCCTGTTTTGAAACCAAATCTGTTCTTTGTTTTTTTTTATTTGGGGTGTGTGGACTGAAACCACTAATGATGAGAATTATCAATGAGCAATGTTTATTGATACCTTTTATTTTGCTCTTAATGGTGTAAATTATTCCTTTCTTTTTTTTTATATTCTACCTTGGGTTTATTTACTACTTATGTTTTCTTAGGTGTAGGTAACTTCTTTTTTTTTTATTAAATACTTCATTTTTTTTCTTCAAGTTACATCTCAGTCACAAACCCTTCCCTATTCCCCCTTCCTGTCCCACCCTTCCACCCTCTTCCCCCCAGAAGTTTCCCCTTTCAGTCCAACAAATGGTTCCTTCTCTTATAACAGTAAATACTATACAAAACAACAGAAATAAATATGCCACATTTATGAGAGTTAAATGGCCCAGTATATCTTCCCAAAGTCCAGTTCATACATATTTGGCCCCTGACTTTAACATTCTACTATCTAACCATCTCCATGAGTTTAAATTCTATAATTGACTCAGCTTTCATACTAACTTGCATCACTATTATAACCATCTTCTTAGATCTAGAACACCCTCTTGATTCCTAAACAACTCAAAATTTAACTATGAGACTCTAGCTGTCTATTCTTCAACCACCTCAGAGACCTGAGAGGGATAAATATATCTGATTATATAGGAAGTGCAGGGCCTGCAGCTTCCAAAACTAAGAAATGACATACCAATGACTGCCTGGACAGTTCCCATTTTCTCTCCATACATTCCAGCATCAGTCTTCAGCCTTTAGGTCCTGTTTCTCTGACAGACAATTTATTGTAGAGCAGGGATTATGAAGGACTTACCTACCCTGTCTTGGCAGAGCTAGGCTGTCGACATCCCTGCTACCAAGTTTTGTCCTTTTTGGACAGCAGTCTGTCTGCAGTTGAAGCAAGGAGTTTTTTTCATGCCAAGAAACAGGCTTGCCACTAATTCAGCCATCTCACACTGGAGATTCTTCGATGCTTATCTTCTACTTGGAGTAGAATAGGGGGTGCTGTCAGGCGCTGATATGTCTCGATATCAAAAAAAATCTTAATTTAAGATAACATCTTTGAATGCTGTATTCTGCAGATCTCTTGGGGTTTTTGAAGATGCCCTATCCATCTCTTGTATTTAGATAAGCAAATGTTGCTTGTCCCTTAACAGCTTGATTACTGAGTAGCTTAGAGAATATATGTGATAGACTGTCATAGTAGCTAACAAAGTGACATGCTTGCATGACTAGGAGTTTGTTTTTTTTACTATCCTAAACAGTTTAAGATGGTTGGTATCAAGAGGCCAGAGCTTCACATTTCATTTTTTATGTATCTCTAGGTACGATACCATTAGGAAGAATTACCTTTAATTTTGTATCAATATACAAAGATCTATTCAAATGTGGCTAAATATAATCTTAATTTTGTATCAATATACAAAGATCAATGACTATGTAGCCCAATACAATCTTAATATTACGTCCATATACAAGGGTCAATACCATTGTGGCCAACTATAATCTTAATTTTGTATCAATATTCAAAGATCAATACCGATGTAGTCCGATACAATCTTATTTTTGCACAATAAACAATGGTCAATACCACTTTAGCCAAATAAACTACTAATTTTGTATCAATATACAAAGGTATAAGGGCATATTCAATAATTTGTCCCTTCTTCTTGGTCCTTCCTGTGCTATGTCTATGTCTCATTTTTCTCAAGCCTATGCACTCCTACATAGGAGAGAAAGAAGGATACAGAAACGGGAAAGAAAGAATACCCTGGGTCTAACCTCCAAAACCCACTAAAAAGGACCATTTAACAGCTTGTAATCTCTTCCCCTAAATAACAGAGTTTTCAGTTATCCTTCAAATAACCAAAAAGTGGAGGCGGAGAAACACCCTCCCCACCCTCTGGGTATGGGACGTAGCTCTCTTAAAATGACTTCCTGCTGATTTGGGTCATAGTAAACCTGTTTAGGGCCCGAACCAAAATGGAAAAATGGTTAAAAATGTTAGTACAATCCTTTTATGTTCAGTCCTTCTTTTCTCAGCTTTTTAGATGTCCTAAGGAGTTTGTAGGCAGAAGCTGATCTTCCAGACTTTACTGAGGTTCTGGCTGGGGCATTGTGTAGAGCTGAACGGTCTTAGCGATATTGAGTTGTTGTGGTTGTAGGCTTTTGAAGGAAACAGCTATTGAGGGAGTCTGTCAGGCTGAATCAACTGGGTCACTCATCTTCTTTGGTGTCTGATTCTGTTTTCTGCTGAGGTTTCTGTTTTCCAGTTGTCCCTGGGTTCTTTGAATGGATGCTTTGATTCTCCTGGAAAGATAAGAACAGAGCCCTGCCCTAATCCTAACTCTGGGACAATTACCCTCTTTTTTTTGGGGGGGGGGTTAGGTAATATTTCCCCTGAAGCAAATTTGATTTTTTTTAAATACTTTATTTTTTTTTCTTCAAGTTACATCTCAGTCACAAACCCCTCCCTATTCCCCCTTCCTATCCCGCCCTTCCATCCTCTTCCCCCCAGAAGTTTCCCCTTTCAGTCCAACATATGGTTCCTTCTCTTATAGCAGTAAGTATTATACAAAACAACAGATATAAATATGCCACATTTGTGAGAGTTAAATGGCCCAGTATACCTTCCCAATGTCCAGTTTGTACACATTTGGCCCCTGATTTTAACATTCTACTATCTAATCATCTCCATGAGTTTAAAGGTCTATATCTGACTCAACATTCATACTAACTTGCAACACACTTTTAAGAGTATCTTCTTAGATCTATAACACCCTCTTGATTCCTAAACAGTTCAAAATTTAACTTTGAGACTCTAGCTGTCTATTCTTCAACCACCTCAGAGACCAGAGAGGGATAAATATATCTGATTATATAGGAAGTGCAGGGCCTGCAGCTTCCAAAACTCAGAAAGGACATACCAATGACTGCCTGGACAGTTCCCATTTTCTCTCTATACATTCCTGCGTCAGTCTTCAGGCTTTGGGTCCTGTTTCTCTGACAGACATTTGTTGTAGAGCAGGGATTATGAAGGACTTACCTACCCTGTCTTGGCAGAGTTAGGCTGTCGACTTCCCTGCTACCAAGTTTTGTCCTTTTTGGACAGCAGTCTGTCTGCAGTTGGTGCAAGGGGTTTTTTCATGCCAAGAGATAGGCTTGCCACTAATTCAACCTTCTTATAGTGGAGGTTCTTCAATCCTTATCTTCTACTTGGAGTAGAATAGGGGGTGCTATCAGGCGCTGATATGTCTCGATATCAAAAAAAAAGAAAATCTTAATTTAACATCTTTGAATGCCATATTCTGCAGATCTCTTGGGGTTTTTGAAGATGCCCTATCCATCTCTTGTATTTAGATAAGCAAATGTTGCTTGTCTCTTAGCAACTTGATTACTGGGTAGTTTAGAGAATATCTGTGATAGACTGTCATAGTAGCTAACAAAGTGACATGTTTGCATGACTAGGAGTTTGTTTTACTTAACTATCCTAGACCGTTTTAGACAGTTGGTATCAAGAGGCCAGAGCTTCACATTTTATTTTTAAGTATCTCTAGGTATGATACCATTAGGAAGCGTTACCTTTAATTTTGTATCAGTATACAAAGATCTATTCAATTGTGGTTAAATATACTTTTAATTATTTATCAATATAAAAAGGTCAATGACTATGTAGCCCAATACAATCTTAATATTACGTCCATATACAAGGGTCAATACCATTGTGGGCAACTGTAATCTTAATTTTGTATCAATATACAAAGATCAATACCGATGTATTCCAATACAATCTTATTTTTGCACAATAAACAATGGTCAATACCACTTTAGCCAAATAAACTACTAATTTCGTATCAATATACAAAGGTATAAGGGCATATTCAATAATCTGCCCCTTCTTCTTGGACCTTCCTGTGCTATGTCTATATCTCATTTTTCTCAAGCCCATGCACTCCTACATAGGAGAGGAAGAAGGATACAGAAAAGGAAAAGTAGGAAGTTCCTGGGGCTAACCTCCAAAACCCATTAAGACAGGACCATTTATCAGCTTGTAGTCTCTTCCCCTAAATATCAGAGTTTTCAGTTATCCTTCAAAGTAACTAAAAGAAGGGCGGAGAAACACCTTCCCTGGACGTCGCTCTCTTAAAGTGACTTCCTGCTGATTTGGATCGTAGTAGACCTGTTTGGGGCCCGAACCCAAATGGAAAAAATGGTTAAAAATGTTAGTACAATCCTTTTATGTTATCTTATCATATTGTCCTCTTTTCCCCCTTTCCAGCCCCACCCTCACATGCTCTACTCCCTGACCCTTCCGTATTGTTCCTCTGGGACGGAGTGTCCCTGCCTAACAGTCTCTCACCACAGATCAGGAGTCATATGAGGGCCAAGAGCCTCTTCATTCTCCGGGGGGCCTACGAGGCAGTACTACCAGTGAAAGGTGCCTCCTTGCTACTGGGGGAACACTAAAAAAAAGACCAACAAACACACAAATCCACAAAAACAAAGAATATCAACAAAAAAAGAGAGGAAAAAGAGAAGGGAAAAGGAAAAAGAAAAAAGAAAAAAAGAAGGGAAAAAAAAAGATAAAAAAAAAATTTATGTCCATGTTCCTTTTGGTGTGTTGGTTGTAGTATAGATATCCTGTACGATATAGTTAAAATCCTACTATAAGTGAATAGATGCCATCTATGTTCATAGCAGCCTTATTTGTAATAGCTAGAAATTGGAAACAATTCAGATGTCCCTCAACTGAAGAATGGATTAAAAAATTGTGGTACATCTATACAATGGAATATTACTCAGCTATAAGAAACAATGAAATCATACAATTTGCATTCAAATGGATGGATCTAGAGGAGCTCATCCTGAGTGAGCTAACCCAGTCTCAGAAGCAAATTTGATTTTTTGACAATATATAAAGTGTTATCTTTCAATCTGGGTTAAAGAAGAAATTATTTTGTTATTTTGGAGCTAAACCAGCTTTAGTGTATATATTTTGAGATCTCAAAGGACAATTTGTTTGTATTGAGTAGGCCTTTTGTAAGTAGCTTTTAAACTTAAGTCCTTCCATATCCTATGTGTGTGTCTCTGCATTCTAATTATTGGGATCAAAGACCTGTGGTTCCCATCTGAAGGGATTAAAGATGTGTTCCACCACTCCTGGATCGAAGTTTTTCTCTATTTAGAGTATGTTTTGTATCAGGCTGACCTTGAGCTCTGAGATCTACCTGTTTCTGTCTCTAGTGTGTTGGGATTAAGGGTGTACTCTTCTTGAATGATGGGATTAAGGGTGTGCACCCTCACCACCTTGTTCCGTGTAACTCTAGAATTTATAAGACCACTAACTCTATGGTGCTTCTCCCATCTCTGCTGAAGTTAAAGGCATGGGTTAACACCACATTTCTCATGTATTTTAGCTCTACGTTTTTTCGACACTTGGAGTTTTATAAAACCAGGTCGAACAGCTGTATCCTTTATTTTATTTACAGTGTTTTAACATTGTTACCTGCTTTTTTTTAATTAATAAATTTATTTGTTTGTTGCTTCAGGTTACATCCTTATCATATTGTCCTCTTTTCCCGCTTCCCAGCCCCACCCTCCCAAGCTCTACCCCTTGACCCTTCCGTCTTGTTCCTCTGGGGTGGAGTGTCCCTACCTAACAGTCTCTCACCACAGATCAGGAGTCATATGAGGGCCAAGAGCCTCTTCATTCACCGGGGGCATACGAGGCAGTACTGCAAGTGAAAGGTGTCTCTTTGCTACGGGGGGAAAACTAAAAAAGACCAACAAACACACAAACCCACAAAAACAAAGATCAACAACAAAAAAGAAAGGAAAAAGAAAAAGAAAAAAAAAGTTTATGTCCATGTTCCTTTTGGTGTGTTGGTTGTAGTACAGATATACTGTACGATATAGCTAAAATTCTACTATAAGTGAATAGATACCATGTGCATTCTTCTGAGTCTGGGTTAGCTCACTCAGGATGAGCTTCTCTAGTTCCATCCATTTGGTTGCAAATTTCATGATTTCATTGCTTTTGATAGTTGAGTAATATTCCATTGTATAGATATACCACAATTTTTTAATCCATTCTTCAGTTGAGGGACATCTGGGTTGTTTCCAATTTCTAGCTATTACAAATAAGGGTGCTATGAACATAGATGAGGAAACTTCCCTATGTTTCCATGAGAGGTCCTTTGGGTGTATACCCAGAAGTGGTATGGCTGGTTCCTGGGGCAAGGTTCTTCCTAGATTTCTAAGATATCGCCAGACAGACCTCCATAGTGGTTGTACAAGCCTGCACTCCCACCAGCAATGGAGTAGGGTTCCCCTTTCTCCACACCCTCGCCAGCATGTGCTATCATTTGAGCTCTTTATCTTAGCCATTCTAACAGGTGTTAGGTGGAATCTCAGGGTCGTCTTGAGTTGCATTTTTCTGATGATTAAGGATGTTGAACATTTCTTCAGGTGTCTCTCAGCCCTTAGGGATTCCTCCTTTGTGAATTCTCTATTTAGCTCCATCTCCCATTTTTTGATTGGATTATTTGGTTTCTTGTCTTTTAGTTTCTTGAGTTCTTTGTAGATTTTAGATAATAGCCCTCTATCAGATGTGGGGTTGGTGAAGATTTTCTCCCAGTCTGTTGGTTGCTGTTTTGTTCGAATGACAGTGTCCTTTGCCTTACAGAAGCTTTTCAGCTTCATGAGGTCCCATTTATTGATTGTTGATCTCAGGTCCTGAGCTGTTGGTGTTCTGTTCAGGAAGTTGTCACCTGTGCCAATGAGTTCGAGGGTTTCTCCTACTTTTTCTTCTAGTGTCTTTAGTGTGGCCGGCCTTATGTTAAGGTCTTTGATCCACTTGGAATTAAGGTTTGTACAAGGCGATAGGTATGGGTCTAATTTCATTCTTTTGCAAGTGGACATCCAGTTGGACCGGCACCATTTGTTGAAGATGCTGTCCTTCTTCCATTGTGTGGTTTTGGCTTCTTTGTCAAAGATTAATTGGCCATAGGTGTGTGGGTCCATGTTTGGGTCTTCAATTCGATTCCATTGATCCACTGGTCTGTTTCTATACAAGTACCATGCTGTTTTTATTACTGTTGCTCTGTAGTACAGATTGAAATCTGGGACGGTGATACCTCCAGATGTTTTTTCATTGTACAGGATTGATTTATCTATTCTGGGCTTTTTGTTGTTCCATATGAAGTTGCGAATAGCTTTTTCCAGGTCTATAAAAAATTGTGTTGGTATTTTGATAGGAATTGCATTAAATCTATATATTGCTTTTGGTAGGATAGCCATTTTTATTATGTTGATCTTACCTATCCATGAGCATGGGAGATCTTTCCATCTTCTAAAGGCCTCTTCCATTTCTTTCTTCAGGGGCTTGAAGTTCTTGTTATATAGGTCCTTTACATGCTTAGTTAGGGTTACCCCCAGGTATTTTATGTTGTTTGTGGCTATTGTGAAGGGGGTTGTTTCCCTTATTTCTTTCTCGGTATATTGTTTGTTGTAAAAAGAAGGGCTTCTGATTTTTTTGAGTTAATTTTGTATCCAGCCACCTTGCTTAAGTTGTTTATCAGCTGTAAGAGTTCTTTGGTGGAGTTTTTGGGGTCGCTTATGTATACTAACATATTATCTGCGAAGAGGGATAATTTGACTTTTTCGTTTCCAGTATTTATCCCTTTGATCTCCTTTAGTTGTCTTATTGCTCTAGCAAGGACTTCAATAATATATTGAAGAGATATGGTGAAAGTGGACATCCTTGTCTTGTCCCTGAGTTCAGAGGAAATGCTTCAAGTTTCCATTTAATTTGATGTTGGCCACTGGCTTGCTGTATATTGCCTTTATTATTTCTAGGTATGGTCCTTGTATGCCCGTTCTCTCCAGAACTTTTAGCATGAAGGGGTGTTGGATTTTGTCGAATGCTTTTTCTGCATCCAGCGAGATTATCATGTGGTTTTTTTCTTTCATCTTGTTTATGTGGTGAATTACATTGATAGACTTTCGTATATTGAACATCCCTGCATTCCTGGAATGAAGCCTACTTGATCATGATGTATGATACTTTTCATGTGTTCTTGAATTCGGTTTGCTAGTATTTTATTAAGTATTTTTGAATCTATGTTCATGAGGGAGATTGGTCTGAAGTTCTCTTTCTTTGTTGGGTCTTTGTGTGGTTTAGGAATCAGAATGACAGTGGCCTCATAGAATGACTATGGTAGTGTTCTTTCTGTTTCTATGAGGTGGAACAGTTTAAAGAGTAATGGTGTTCGTTCCTCTTTGAAGGTCCGGTAGAATTCCATGCTAAAGCCATCTGGCCCTGGGCTTTTTTTGGTTGGGAGATTATTAATGACTGTTTCTATTTCCTTAGGGGTTATTGGGCTGTTTAAGCTGTTAATCTGATTTTGATTTAGTTTTGGTAGGTGGAATTTATCGAGGAAATTGTCCTTTTCGCTTAGGTTTTCAAATTTGGTGGAATATAGATGTTTAAAGTAGGACCCGAATATTTTCTGGATCTCCTCAATGTCTGTTGTTATTTCTCCCTTTTCATTTCTGATTTTGTTGATTTGGGTTCTTTCCCTTTGCCTTTTAGTTAATTTGGCTAGGGGTCTGTCTATTTTGTTGATTTTCTGGAAGAACCAACCCTTGGTTTCATTGATTCTTTGTATAGTTCTTTTTGATTCTAAGTTTTTTATTTCAGCCCTAAGTTGGATGATGTCCTGCCTTCTGCTCTTCTTGGGAGTGATTGCTTCTTTTTATTCCAATTCACCCAGCTTAGCTGTTAATTCACTAATATGAGCTGTCACAATTTTCTTTTTGAAAGCACTTAGTGCTATGAACTTCCCTCGTAGCACAGCTTTCATTGTATCCCATAGGTTTGGGTATGTTGTGTCTTCATTGTCATTGGATTTTAAGAAATCTTTGATTTCCTTCTTTATTTCTTCCCTGACCCAGTGGTCATCCAGTAAGGACCTATTCAATTTCCATGTGTGTGTAGACTTTCTGTTGATTCTTTTGCTGTTGAAGACCAGCTTTATTCCATGGTGGTCTGATAAGAGACAAGGTGTTATTTCAATTTTCTTGTATCTATTGAGTCTATCTTTGTGTCCAACTATGTGGTAGATTTTGGAGAAGATTCTGTGAGGTGCTGAGAAAAAGGTGTATTCCTTTGTGTTTGGGTGAAACGTTGTGTAGGTATCTGTTAGATCCATTTGTTTCATGATCTCTGTTAGACTCAATATTTCTCTGTTTGTCTTCTGTCTTGATGATCTGTCCATTGTTGTGAGTGGGGTGTTGAAGTCTCCCACTACTCATCTGTTGTGATCGATGTGTGCTTTAAGTTTTAGAAGTGTTTCTTTTACAAAAGTAGGTGCCTTTGTATTTGGGGCATAGATGTTCAGTATTGAGATTTCCTCTTGATAAATATTCCCTTTAATGAGTATATAATGCCCTTCTTTGTCTTTTTTCATTAACTTCAGTTGGAAGTCTGTTTTGTTTGATATTAGGATAGCTACTCCAGCTTGCTTCCTGGGTCCATTTGCTTGGAAAACCTTTTCCCAGCCTTTACTCTGAGGTAGTGTCTATCTTTGGCAGTGAGATGTGTTTCTTGTATGCAGCAGAAGGACGGGTCTTGCTTGCGGATCCACTCTGTAAACCTGTGTCTTTTTATTGGGGATTTGAGTCCATTGATATTGATGGATGTTAGTTACCTGAGGTTGTTATTTCCCATTAGTTTGGTATAGGTGATGGTCCTGTGACTCTTTAGGTTGAGTTGCTGAGGGGTTTTCTATTCCTTTTGTTTTCTTGGGTGAAGTTTTCTTCTCTGGGTTGGAATTTTCCTTCTAGGATTTTTTGTAGGGCTGGGTTTGTGGGTAGATATTGTTTAAATTTGATTTTGTCATGGAATATCTTGTTTTCTCCATCTATATTGATAGAGAGTTTTGCTGGTTATAGTAGTCTGGCTGGGCACCTATGTTCTCTCAGGACTTGTAGGATATCTGTACAGGCCCTTCTAGCTTTTAAAGTTTCTGAGGAGAAGTCAGGTGTAACTCTGATGGGTCTGCCATTGTATGTGACTTTACCTTTTTCTCTTACAGCTTTTAATATTCTTTCTTTGTTCTGTACATTTGGAGTTTCAATTATTATGTGGCGAGAGGAGTTTCTTTTCTGATCTAATCTGTGTTCTGTGAGCCTCTTGGATTTTTACTGGCATCTCTTTTTTCAGGTTTGGGAAGTTTTCTTCTATGATTTGGTTGAAGATATTTCCTGGACTTTGGAGTCGGAAGTCTTCTCTTTCCTCTATGCCTATGATTCTTAGGTTCTGTCTTTTCATTGAGTCCTTGATTTCTTGCATGTTGTGGGTGAGAGATTTTTTAGCCTTCTCATTTTCTTTGGATGTTGTACTGATTTTTTCTGTCGAATCTTCCATGCCTGAGATCCTGTCTTCCATCTCTTGCATCCTATTTTTGATACTCACATCCATAGTTCCTGTTCTCTTCCCTTGATTCTCCACTTCCTCTTTTAACTCTGACTGTGTTTTCTTTATTGTTTTTATTTCTATTTTCATGTCTTTTATGATATTGTTCGTTTTGTACAATTCCTTCTCCAGCTTGCTTGTTTTTGTCTGAAAATCTTTCATTGCTTTGTCCTTTTCCTGTTCAAGCTCTGTCACCTTGTCTTGGAGTTCTTTAATGGTGTTGTTCGTTTTTTTGACTTGTAAAATTGTGGCTTCTTTGAATTCCTTCATAGATTTAAGTTCTTCTTGAAGGGACTCTATCACTTTCCTTAATGCAGAATTGTCATCATTTTCATGTGTTTCTGTTGGTGTGAGATCGTCCGAATTGGATAAGTTAGGATATTCTGCGTTGTTGGGGTCATATTTCCTTGTTTTCTATTTTTCTTGGACCTTTGGCCATATGGATGTGTTTAGCTGTGTGTTCTCATCGTTATCTGTGCTTGGATCCACAGGGGATGCTTTGGTGTAGGAGTTGAATTGCTTGGCTATCTGTCGTTGCTTACAGGGGGGTCTCAGGGTCACTGTGTTTTTTATAGCTTGAAGCACTGTGAGCTGGTGCAGCCTATTCCCAGGTAGTGAGTAATGGTCTGGGATTGTTTCACTGCTCCCAATTCAGACTTCTTTATGTTGCACACTGAGTGATCAGCCTGTAATGGTTCTGATGGTATGGACCTGTTTGCCCAGGCACAGATTCTGTGGGCTTTGTTTGTCATCACGGAGGCTGACAGGGCCTGGCTCCACACCTAATATGTCTGGGTTTTCCAGAATACAGCTATGGTCCCCTGGCTTCTGGTTTCCCACTAGGCTTCTCGGCCACAGGCCTGGTCCCTCAGCCCCGCCCGCTTGTGCTGGCTTCCCTCCCTATCTTCTCAGCTGCGGGTGCGCAGGGCTTCAGCCCCGCCCGCCCTCTGTGCCGGCTTCCCTCCCTGTTTGCTCTGCCGCCCGCTGTCTGTGGCTGCTTTCCACCCTGACTGCTCTGCCGGGGCTTCCCGCTCTCTTGAATCCTCCGCCGCTCGAGCGGTTGCGGACCACACACTGAGCACCCTGTTTCTTCCTTGCTAAGACTTCAACTATCCCACAAAGTGTCCTAAGTAGCTATAGGGTCCTTCTGAGGTGTGGGAGCCCAGTAGACTAGTGGGCGATCACCATGTGGCCTCTGATTCTGCCTGCTGTGTATTGGGGTCGATCTTACCAGGTGCCTCTCCAAATGGGAGTTCCCGATTCCCGGATTTAGTGGTTTCTGTGTCTGAGAGAGATGGGGGGAGGCTTTACCCTGGGACTTTTAACAGTCCCTTGGGAGCTGTGAGTGTTCCTGGAAGGTCTAGCCCCTCTGGTTTTTGCACAGTGTCTAATAACTCTGTGCTTTTTATGGCTCTTTTCTCCCATGTTCAAAATGCATCAGTGCAGGTCACCACCATCTTGTCCCCCCCCCCCCCCCCGTGTAGGTAACTTCTTAAAGTTCAAATTTTTTCTACTGCCTTTTGTAGAGCTGGATTTATGTATATATACTGCTTAATATTAGTTTTATTGTTAAATACTTTTCTTTCTCCATCATAGGGACTGATTATTTTTCTGGGTATAGTAATCTGGACTGGCATCTGTCCTCTTTTAGATTTTGTAGAACATCCAGCCAGACCTGTCTGACTTTAAGCTTACTAATTGAGAAATCAGATGTTATTTTAATGAGGTTGTCTTTAGTTATTTGGTTTTTGTACTCTTGAAGCTATATAAACCACAATTAAGGGAGACCTCATGCTCAGCAGTAGAAAATCAACTCAAAACAAATTTAATGGTATTTTTTGAGATGTTTTGTTTGATATCTGTGTGTGTGTTTCTTGTGCATTGTTTTCATTCTGAGGCAAGAAGGGGAAACTGTGATCAGAATACTGTGTAAGAAAAAAATATTTTCAATTAAAATGTGAAAGAAAATATATATATATGATGGAGAAAGGTTGAGGAAGTCTTCGCAACACCAGCCTGTAATCTGTATGATCTCTGCTCCTACATACACATTCACAGACACACACACACATACAACACCACACACACACACAGAAATAAATAAATAATTAAAATATCAGTTTTAAAATCTACCATTCCAGCCAATATTTTTAGGAAATTAAAGGCTGCTACTGCCTTGGCTCCCAAATGCATTTTTCTTTCCTCACAATCAAGTGGTTCCAAGAAAGTAGAAATGTTTGAGAAGAGAATACTGAGAAAGGGAAAATAGTGAGTTTAGACACTGAGTGACACTATCTTTATTCCTGAGAAATAAGGGGAAAAAAATCACAGTGACGATTATAAACAGAGAAATAAACTTTGTTGAAAATACAAACATTTTTTTCTTTTTTTTAATAATTTACTTTTTATTTCTTCAAGTTCCATCTCAATCACAACCCCCTCCTTACTTCCCCCTCCAGTCCCACCCTTCCACCCTCTTCCCCTTCAACCTCCCATCCTCTACCTTTTTTTTTCTTAGTTTAAGGTATATCTTTTTCTCCCTAACAGCTCCCCCTTTCAGTCCAACAAATGGTTCTTTCTCTTATAACAATAAATACAATACAAAACAGCAGAAATAAATAGGCCACAATTATGAGAGTTATATGGCTTAGCATATATTCCCAATGTCCAGTCCATATGTATTTGGTACCTGACTTTAACATTCTACTATCTAACCATCTCCATGAGTTTAAAGTTCTATATCTAACTCAGCTTTCATACTAACTTGCCTCACAATTTTAAAAACATCTTCTTAGATCCAGAAAACCTTCTTGATTCCTGATGTTGCCTATGCCTTGTTCTGGCAGCCTGAATTCATCATCTTCTGTTTCACAGGATCTTTCCAGTTTCTCTTCTGCAATAGTTCCTGAGCTAACTTGGAAGAGAAAAAAAACCAAACCAAACAAACAAACAAAAAAACACCTCACAGGGTGTAACAGTAAATTTTTATTTATCACACATATATTTATTAATACTTAACAATTACTTAACAGTTGTCTATAAAATTCCTAAATCCTAAACCCAAATCCTAACTCTGAAACCTAGCACCTAAAACTTCTTAGTACCTATAACACAAGCATTTAACATTAACCTAAGGTTTCTCAAAAGGATATTTTTCTCTGAGCATAGGTCCTGATGGATGGCTGGTCTTCATACAATTTTTCAGTTTTAAAGTCTCTTAAAGTCTCTGAATTTTGCCTTGTGGTCTTAAGACTAATTAACATATGAAAGTTTGCCAGGCAACTCACCTATTTAGATGCTTATGGCCTGTAAAAGCCGGAAGTTCCAGAGCTCCCTGTCTAAGCACTCCGGAATCTCAGGGAGAATCCATCTCCTCTCCAGACCCTAAATGGGTCAATATCAGAGGGTGAAACTTTCCGATGAGGTTATGTATGATGCGTGTTTTTCCGCCAGTCAAGGAAATTTTTGTTGAGTGAGTCAGGAACAGGAGAGAGAGCCCACCCTCCATCCATGAGAATCCTGCCTTAAATATCTTCACCTGTCTGCAGAAGCTTTCATGTCCTTTTCAAGTTATGTCCCTCAGTCTTGTTCAAAAAAGCTTTTTGCAGAGGGGCATGAATTCACAGGCGGTCCACAGATGTGGGCAGAAGCCTCAGAGCATGTCATTCAGATAGATGCTTTCTGCAGAGAGCTGTGAAATGACAGCAGACCTCTGGAGGGCAGGCACCACAGGAGGCATGTCCTACCCCTAGCCCTAAGATCAAAGAGGTCCTGGTCCTTGGCGAGTTCCCAAGGACATGTAAGTAAGTCTTTCATCTTAAACTCCAGTCTTATTCCAAATTCCCTATGCTACTATATGCTAACATTAAACCTGCCACATCCCTAGACAAATAATGAGAGACAACTTATGACTGATGACAGGGGGAATCAACTCCTCCCAAAGATGAACCCTGTAATTGGTTATTCAATACAAATTATCTGCCCTAAAATCATATAACCATAACAACAAAAGTGGGCTCAACAGGTTTCTTTAAGTATATATGTATACACATGTGTAACAATTATATATATATATATATATGTAACAATTATAATGAAAAAGAAACCATAAATTTGGCATGGATGGAGGGAAAAGGAACATATGAGAGACTGAACAAGGTAAGAGAAGTGATGTAATTATATTTTAATTAAAACATGTATACTTTAATTAAAACATAATTGGATTAAGATATTCTTCCATATTTCGGAAGAATTATTTTTTATTTTTTAATATTTAGTTATTACTTCAGGTTACGTCTCCATCACAGTGTCCTCTTTCTGGCCACCCTCCCAGTCTCACCCTCCCACCCTCTACACTCTATCCCTTCTATCCCACTCCTCTGGAGTGGACTGTCCCTACATAACAGTCCCCCACCCCTGTTCAGCAGTCCTATGAGGGCCAAGAGCCTCCTCATACACTGGGGCCCTACAGCAGCACCACTAGGGCAAAGTGTCTCATTGATAGGAAAAAAGTCTATGTTCACGTTCCCTTTGGTGCATTGGTTGTAGTATAGTTATCCTGTACTATATGGCTAAAATCCGACTGTAAGTGAATAGACACCACTTATTTGTGTGTGTGTGTGTGTGTGTGTGTGTGTTTGTGGGTGGGTGGGTGTGTGTGTGAATATGCTCATGTGAGTGCAAATGCCCTCAGAGGCCAGAAAAGGGCAGTCCTCTGGAGTGAAAACCATAAGCAGCTATGAGTTCAATGCTCTTCTAGAGTATTGAGACCTCTGAATCTCTAAGCAATCTATGAGCTGAGATATTCTTAATCATGTGACCCCCCACATAATCCTAGGCTTGGAATTTAGGTATACAATAAAGTAAGCAGATTTTTCACAGAAAAGTGAAATCAAGGAAAATGTGTCTATTTTAGCTACCTACCACCTACCTTTTATTCAATTACAATTATTTGTCTCATGTGTCCTAAACTGGGTTAATATAATATTTTTCTTTTTTTTTAGATGGGAGATGGACTCACATCTATGTGCTAACATTACCTTTCCTCCATATTTCCTATCACTATTTATTCTTCTAATCATTGTTAAGAGTAACAAGCTGATATAATGAACCAAGTCTGTCGCGTCCCTCTCGACCAGCAAGAACGACGCAACTCGCAAAAGCTCTTCTCAAGCAGTTTATTCAGGTCCCTTGAAAACAGTCTTCCGAAAAAAAAATGCCCGGGCAGACCCAACCCACAGGCTAAATACTAAATGAACAGCCAATCAAGTAAAGCCACGTGGTGCTATCTTAGAGGCCCACGTATGCGGAAGCAAGCCAGATCAGCGGTCTTAGCCAAATATGGACTTGTTTACCACCGAGAGCACTCACCGTCGGGCTGGTGGAAGGCGGAGACCAGCGCCATCTTTAAGGCACGGCACGTCGCAGCTCTCTACAGTTCCTCCTTTTTTATTTTTTCTAAAGTTGGTAGAAGTCCCTGGAAAGGTTTCGTAATCCCCCTATCTGGGGATCTCACGGTGGGCCTGAGCCTGTAGGAGGGCGGTGCTCAAACTCTTACCCGTCTCTGGGTCAGCCTCCCCACTCGGGACTGCCCTGTCTTAGGTGGCTGAGACTTACCCATCTACTCCGTCATTGACTTGCCAGACCCTAATATCCGTGGAACGAATACCTCAGTGGGCAGGGACTATGCTTAGTGAAGATTTACTTCAAGGCAGCAAGCCATGCCTGAGGGGACTGGCCTGCCTCAATGGCGACAAGGGCTTGTATAATCATGGCTGCATTACGCTTTTGTGTAGCTCTCATTTTGTAGATGCACCATAGGCAAACCAGAGAGGCTAGTATCATTAGTATCGCCAAAGAGCCTACGCCCGCCCACTCCTTAAGATGATCCATAGCCGTCTGTATCCAGGAAGTCAAGCCAGTAGCCAGGCTCAGATCCACCCGAGTGGAGTTGATGTGGACAATTGTTGCTCTCAGCTCTCTCATCAAATTTTCAAACTCAGCCGACCAATCCTGTAAGAGGAAATTTGACAATTGTCTAGACAAATTAGCAGCCTTTGTAAAATTTTGATACTGCACGGAAGTAACACACAAACCTTGCATTTTCCACTCACACCCCAATTGTGCTAGTTGCCAAAGAGAATCAATCTGTTCTTGTATTAAATCTATGCGTTGACTAACTATCATAAGACCTCCTTTGAGATGAGAATTCATAGAGGTCTGAATATCCAATGCCTGTGCCACAGTGGCTGAGATGTTATTCAGGGCATTGGCAGTCTGTATAGAACTAGACAAGGCAATAGCTGAGGCAGTAGCTCCCACAGCAGCAATAGTGATAGCAGTAACAATAGCTGCAGTGATGCCAAAATCTCTTTTAAACCTGAATAGCATCATGGTATTAGGAGCCTCTACAGGAACTGGTACATATCGAGGCATTCTAGTCACCACAGCCACAGGAAAGGCTGTGGCATTCCAGCATAGGGCATAAAAACATGTGCCCGGAGTGCATACTAATTTTTCTTCACCCAAGGATGCACTCCCATTACTTACAATCCACAGAAAAGGAGGCCAGAGACATACTGGCGAAGCTAAAAAGGTCTTGTTGAGGTAAGAATGAAACAAAGAATTCCAAGTACCAGAGCCACTACCACTAGAAAAATCCAATTTGGTAGCGGACCCTAGGGAAAAATTACCTCTTTGATAAATTCCTCCCCCAAGCATAATGACAGGTCCCAAGTCCATGCAACTTCCATTTACTCCACACAAAAGCCACAAATCAAAAGGATTGGTGGCAGTCTGCTGAGGATCCCTAATAGATATATCAAGCATTCCTGTACAAGACTTATTCACTATATTACTAATCATGGGGCTAAAAGAAAAATAATCTTGTTGAACCCAAACTGCTCTACACTCTTGACATCCAGTCCAGGGAAAAGGTCCTTCCTCTCCTGTGGATCCTCTACAAAAAGGAGCCCAGCGTGGCTGTCTGGGGGGGGTCCCGGTCAGAGACTCGTGTGGGCCACCATCCTTCAAGGCGAGAACCATTGCCTGAAAACAAACCACCACTCCTACCCCCAAACCTCAGTTGTGGTAAAAAATCTGCTGACTGCTGAGACAATGTAATGCATTTTGTATCATCTGACCTATTGAAGCTCATTAAAAAGCACAAACTACCCTTCAAGCTGACATTTCTATTACCCTCTATAGGGCTTCTCTGATCATCAAAGGGAAGGTAGGGTAAGCCTAAGCTTCTATTACTGCTAAATAAGCGTGGAAAGACAGTTGCATCATGTCTGACCGGCATCGGCTTTGGGAATATCAACAGGATCCCCCATCTCGGCTCGGTCATTCCTGACATACTCACTGCTACTAACACCAGGATCCTTAGGAAGGTCTTCATGACGAATCTTCCTCACAAGGCTTTCAGGCACCCACACTGGATCTTGTTGATCCTTAGGAAAAACACAAACAGACCCTCTCAACCATGTTAGCACGGGGTCAGGCCCCTGCCAAGAGCCTGTCAGAATGTCCTTCCACTTCACTATACTTTTAGGTGAACCATGGGAAGCCTGATGTCTGTCTGCTGCTGAGCAGCCTTGAGCATCCAAATTGAAAAAATTTAACGTAAATAAGGCTAAAGATATTCTCTCCTTGGGGGTATGGCCTTGGCCTATTCCCCCTTTTTGTTTTTGCAAGCATTCTTTCAAGGTGCGATGAGCATGCTCCACAATTCCTTGTCCTTGAGGATTTTATGGTAATCCATGATTAAGCTGTACCTCCATCTGGTTGCAGAAGGAGACAAAGGACTGTGCCGTATAGGCTGGTCCATTGTCCGTTTTCAGCTGCTGTGGTTTTCCCCATGCAGCCCAGGCTTCTAAGCAATGTCCTATGACATTGCGAGCCTTTTCTCCACTCATAGGTGTAGCATGTATGATACCTGAGCAGGTATCCACAGATACATGAATATATTTTAAGGTTCCAAACTCTGAAATGTGGGTAATGTCCATTTGCCAGATTTTGAGTGGCATCAACTCTCTAGGGTTCACTCCCACACTGGGAGGATGATGATGAATCACACACTGAGGACAGTCCAAAACTACTTGTCTAGCATCTGCTCTAGACAAATGGAATTTCTGCTGTAGAGTTTTTGCATTTACATGAAATAATTGGTGAAACTGTCTGGCTTGGTCCAGGAATGAGCTCCAAAAAATGCATGTCATCCTGGTCCATTGATCAACTTTATCATTACCCTCACTTAATGGTCCAGGTAATCCTGTATGTGCTCTGATATGTTGAATATAAAAACACCTTTTTCTCTGCCAGATTAAAACTTGTAACTCTTGTAATAAGGCACATACAGTACTACTATTCTTAATAGGACCTGCTAATTCTAATACTTTCACTGCATTGACCACATAGACTGAATCTGAAATCAAATTGAATGCAAATTGACATCTTTTAAACACCTCAATTACTATTTTCAGCTCTACTATTTGGGGGGAGCCCGGTTGAAATTGACATAACACGGGCTCTTGTCTTTCTATCAAATAGGCTCCACAGCCTGTCTTTGAGCCATCAGTAAACACATTTGGTGACCCTTGAAGTGGTACTGCTGAAGTAACCTTAGGGAATATCACTGGGTGCTCCTTAAAAAATGATAGCAATGGATGTTTAGGATAATGGTTATCAATCACTCCTTCAAAGCTACATTGCAATATTGCCCAGTCATCTACAGTGCCACACAAAATCTTAATTTGGTAACTGGAATAGGGCACTATTATACTGGCAGGAGCAACTCCAAAAGACTGCAAGCATTGTTGGATACCATTCAAGGCTAAAGCAGCAAGTGCAGTGGGATAATGTTCTATGGATTTTTTCGGAGAAATCTTTGAATAGGTCCATAATAATGGTCCGTCCTGCCATAACAATCCTGTAGGTTGACCATAAGTGGCAAATATGCACAATGTAATGGGCTGTCCTTCCTGCCATCTCTTTAGGAAGGCATTCTGCAATCTTTCTTCCACTTTACATAAAGCTTTTCTTGCTTCTTCTGTAAATTGTCTAGGAGAATTAAGTGCTGAATCACCTTGCAAAATATCATATAGGGGTCTTATTTCATAATTTGGTAGCTTCAAATAGCCTCTTACCCAATTGATATCTCCTAACAACCTTTGAAAATCATTTAAAGTCTTTAAATTATCTTTTCTTATCTCAATCTTTTGAGGTATTATCTTTTCAGGTCCAACCGTTGCTCCTAAATAATCAACCACATTTTCCTTTTGAACCTTATCAGGAGCAATAAACAACCTTTTCTTTTTTAATAATTGAACTAATTCTTCATAGGCCCGATCTAACATTTGTTCACTCTTAGCTGCCAGTAAGATATCATCCATATAATGAACACACCTCAAATCTGGAAAATTCTTTCTTAAGGGAGCAATGGCTTCCCCCACATACAGTTGGCACATAGTGGGGCTGTTTGCCATGCCCTGGGGTAATACTACCCATTCAAACCTCTGATCAGGTTCCTCATGGTTACAGGATGGAACAGTAAATGCAAATCTTTCACTATCCTTGGCACACAAAGGGATGGAGAAAAAACAATCCCTTATATCTATAACTATAATGGGCCATGAGGCTGGCAAAGATGATAAAAGCAGCAAGCCGCGTTGCACTGGGCCCATGATCTGCATTTGTTGATTTATGGCACGCAGATCATGCAACAATCTCCATTCTCCAGATTTCTTTTTAACGACAAAAATAGGTGTATTCCAGGGAGATACAGATGGTTTTATATGCTTTAAAGACATCTGTTCATCCACCAAATCTTTGGCTGCATTCAATTTTACAGAGGAAAGTGGCCACTGAGGAACCCATACTGGATCCTCCGTCTTCCAAGTTATGGGAATGCCCTCCTCAGTGGCCCCTAGGAAAAACCCAGGCACTGTCTCTTTTGTCTTTGCTGCATAGATATGGGACTTTTCCGCCCCTGCAAATATTTTCCTATTCCAAAGCCTGGAGCATATCCCATATCTTGCATCATACGTTGGGCTGAATCAGAATAGTCATTACTCAATTTAAATCCCATATCCTTTAAAAGGTCTCTTCCCCAAAGGGAGATAGGGAGCTCAAGTACATATGGCTGCATTTCTCCTGAGTGGTTCTCTTGGTCCTGCCACTTTAATAACCTTGCACTCATATCTGGAGTCTTAGCATAACCCAGGCCTTGAAGTGTTTGAGAAGAGGCTTGTACGGGCCAACCTGAAGGACAGTCTTTCTTTGCTATGATACTCCTATCAGCCCCAGTATCCAAAAGGCCCAAGATCTTTTTACCATCAACTTTTAACTCCAAGACGGGGCGTTGGTCCAAATCCAAGGAGAGAAAAGTCAGATCCATGTCCATGGACCCAAAACCATCTTTTCCTCTCTCTCGATCCCTTGCTGCATAGTGGTCATGTAAGCTCGGCAACATGATCAATTGAGCAATTCTATCTCCAGGAGAGATTGCCGTTATATCACGGGGGGAGGCTACCATGATCTTAACCACTCCTGTATAATCTGGATCTATAACTCCAGGATGGACAATAAGTCCTCTCAAGGCTGATGATGACCTCCCCAACAACAAACCAACTGTACCAGGTTCAAGGGGTCCTTTAAAATCTGTTTCAATTAACTGGACGCCCATTTGGGGTGTTAATACGAGTCTGGTGGTGGAGCAGAGGTCCAGTCCTGCTGAGCCTGCAGTGGCTCTCCGCGGTCTCTCGGATGGCGGAGGGTTGGCCATCTCTCTTGATTCTGTTCTTTGTCCTGATTCTCTACTGCCCCATATATTTGTGGGCCCTGAGGTCGTGGGCCCCGCTGTCCGTTTTTTGGACGAGCGCCACCATAACCTTGAGTTAAAGGCTGGCCATGGATGTCTATCACTGAACGGCATTCATTAGCCCAATGGTTCCCTTTTTTACATTTTGGGCATAACCCCGGCCGCCTGGGGCGTTGTACACTTCCTGTACTTTCTGTACTCCTTCCCCTGGGGCACTGTCTTTTAAAGTGTCCCATCTTTCCACACTTAAAACAAACTCCTGAACTTCCTCCACCTTTTCTGGCCAACTGTATTACTGCGGCAGCGAGACCAGCATTAGTTAATGGCCCTCCAAGTTCTCTACACACTTTCATCCAGGCTTCTAGGCCTTTGTTCTTATAAGGGGTGATAGCGGCTCTACATTCTTTAGTACATTGCTCATAGACCAACTGTTTTATTAGTGGCAAAGCAGCATCCGGGTCACCAAAAATCTTTCCTGCTGCTTCCACCATTCGTGCTACAAAATCTGAAAAGGGCTCCATGGGGCCCTGTAGAATCTTAGTTAAGTTCCCACTCACCTCCCCTTTATTAGGAAGAGATCTCCAAGCCTTGATAGCTATCTTGTTTATTTGCTCATAAATCTGAATAGGATATCCTATCTGCTGGTTGGCAAATCTCCCCTGCCCAAGCAGCATATCTCTATCCCAGGCTGGATTTCCATCTCTCTGATTAATGGCTGCTTGCTCAGTGGCATACTCAATCAAGAAAACTTTCCAGTCTAAGTATTGCCCTGGACTTAAGCAGGCGCGGACCAGGCCACTCCAATCACTCGGAGTCATACAATGTCTGCTTAATGCTTCCACTTGAGCCATTGTAAAAGAAGCGGTAGTACCATAGGTACGAACCGACTCTGTAAGAGATTTTACCACCTTAAAATCAAGCGGTTCCTCATACCTGTTCCCTTGTGGGTCTTGGTATACCGGATAGGTAAACTGTAATTCTGTTCTTACTTGTGTCCACATCCCCGGGCAGAAAGATCTCCCTACTTTCAGGGACTGAACTGGCTGATCTATCTGAGTGGCTTCTGGATATGGAGGAGGAGTCGAAGGCGCCATGGCAACGGCTTTGTTTACACCAGCTGCCGCCAGCGTGGCTGAAGACTCTGTAGCAACGACTCCACCCACTCCGACTGCCGCTGATGTGTCAGGCGCTATAGCAACGGCTCTACCCACACTGACTACCGCCGACATGTCCTTTTCTTTTACCCTTTTCTTTTCCTTTTTTCTAATAACAGTCCTCTCCAACTGTTCTAGTAGAGCGTGTAGCTCTCCTTCAGAATCTGTGCTCTCTGAGTCCTCAAAATCTCTAAAATCTCTAAAATCTGTAAGATCGGGATAGAGAGGAACTTTCTTTTTGCCTCCCTTTTCACTGTCTGCCTGCTCAAATCTTTTGCCTTTGTTACTTTCCTTTTCACTGTCTACTTGCTCAGATCTTTCCCCTTGCAGCAGTTCTAAGGCTGATTCTCCCTCTTTGATTGCATTACAACATCTCTGATCTTCTAAACAACTCCTCACCATTTTCCAAATCGGTCTTACTCCATGCTTCAGAGTCCCTTGCTCCCAAGCAAAATCCAAGTCCCTGCCTAATTTGTCCCAGCAGGATACCGTAAGATTCCCGGACACCGCAAACCACAGAGCCACGGAATCACATTCATTCAAAAATCTTTCTAGGGTAGACTTCTTAATCTTCAAATTCCTAGCTAAAAGTAGCTCCTGAAGAGCCAGAAAAATTGGGTGTGACTCAGACAACCCCATGTTTAAAAATTTACTTTCGGTTTGCAGCTTCCCCACGAAACTGTACCTTTTGATCGCTATCTCCGCGAAACTTTACCGTATGTTCGCTATTATCCGTGAATCTTTACTTTGTGTTCTCTATCTCCGTGAAACTTTATTGTCCTGATTTATCCCAGGAACTTACCAATGCGTTGCCCCTGACTGCAGGAGTTCTGAGTCTTTTCTGGGTGCCCTGTACGGGCCACCACTTGTCGCGTCCCTCTCGACCAGCAAGAACGACACAACTCTCAAAAGCTCTTCTCAAGCAGTTTATTCAGGTCCCTTGAAAACAGTCTTCCAAAAAAAAAAATGCCCGGGCAGACCCAACCCACAGGCTAAATACTAAATGAACAGCCAATCAAGTAAAGCCACGTGGTGCTATCTTAGAGGCCCACGTATGCGGAAGCAAGCCAGATCAGCGGACTTAGCCAAATATGGACTTGTTTACCACCGAGAGCGCTCACCGTCGGGCTGGTGGAAGGCGGAGACCAGCGCCATCTTTAAGGCGCGGCACGTCGCAGCTCTCTACACAAGTCTACTTGACTTTTGAGTGATAGTGACTGTTTAATGCATTTATGGCCCTGAGGTTATTCATGGTTTCAAACAATTCAGCGGGCAATCCGAAAGGGCCTTTCATTTTTCTTTTCTTCCTTTGATCTTTGGAGTGTACTGATTATAACAGAATATAACTTCCTAGGGGGAAGTTGGTTAAACCAAGTTTCTTCTTCTTTTTTCTTTATAGTCAATGAATATGGTAATTACTCAATTTGTGTCAAAAAGAATGATAGAAAATCCTGACACATAAACAGCTCTAGTTATTTCACATTCAGATCAAATATCATTAGTTCAACATAGCATTAGTTGTAAACGTTTCTTGTTTTGTTTTGTTTTAATGAGGAAAATTTAAACATGGACTATCCAGTGTTGTAACAAATATTTGTATTCATAATTGATTAATAAGATTATGAGGTGATGGAATTATGCCTTAACACACTACTTATAATCACACAGACACCTGATGGATTTTAACAAGCCCAAGCCTGAATTGTGCAATCTTAGCCCATCTGAGCTAACTTCCACTTCTATTCCCCAAATTAAACCCTATAGATACATAGGTCCCCTAGGGCGTTTTTCTCCAAACTACGCCAATGTTCCAGGCCGTGTGGTATGATCTCCTTTCGTCTACCCCATCCTGTATCTCCTTCTTCCTCTTTGGCTTCTCCTACCCAAGATCCTCTGTCTGCCCCAGAAGCCAATGAACCTTTGCCCCGCCAACCTTTCTCTCTGCTCAATCACAGGCCTTGGCATTATTGTATTAAAGTCAAGTTGGCACAGCATACTTGATATACAGCAAGCAGGCTTCTGGGAGCAGGTTAATTAATATTTAGAATGTCTAACAATACCCATCAATTAGTTCAGTGCATGCAAGTGCAGTCTTAAAAATTCTTTTCACCTGAGCCTTTTAAGAAGTCACCAATAAAGCATCATAGGTTGCCATAAATATTTACTGTAGTAGTAGTAGTAGGGTGTGTGTGTGTGTGTGTGTGTGTGTGTGTGTGTGTGAGTGTGTTTGTGTGTGTGCATGTGTGTGTGAGTGTGTGTGTGTGAGTGTGTTTGTGTGTGTGTGTGTGTGTGTGTGTGTGTGTGTGCGCGTGTGTGTGTGAGTGTGTGTGTGTATTTGACTTGTCGAGGCCAATAAATACATCCAAGCATGCACATTCTCTTTTCCTTTTAGGATTAAGCATACCTTCAACTACTAGGTCAGTTCTATTGCTTCTATTATAGAAATCATCTTAAAATTCAACTAGGTGGTCCATATGATTTGAATTTCAGGAAACTATTTCCTAGGACAGAATTCATCTTGACCCTTGTTTAAGACAACATCAAACTTAATGAAAAGGTACTTGAATGAACTGCTCATTTCTCTGTCCTCAGTGGTCATCACAATGATACATACATATTGCTTTCTTTGATGTATTAGCTTATGCCAACTCTTGTTCAAAATTGATCATTACATTTAAGACCTGTATAGTGACTCCTTAAACTATATACAATAGAATTATATTAAACGTATTTTCCTTAAATGTTTCTAAATTGCTATGCCTAAGTAGTTTCCAGTTGTTGCCAGAGTGAAATTTTATTAATTTTGTATGAAGAGCCCATGCTAAATATGATAATGACAGAGTCAGTTTATTTTTGTCCACATTACCACCATCATATCAACAATGCCTGTGGCTGACTATGGGCATTTTGATCTATCCATTGTCTATAAGGATAAATGAGCTGTATTTCTTTTTTAAATTTCCATTTATTTATTTATTTATTTATTGATTGATTGATTGATTGATTGATTTATTTATTCATTCATTCATTTTAAAAATTCCATTCATAGCCCCCTCCCTCCTCTCCTCTCAATCTTACTCCCCTACTGTCTGGTCAAATTCCTCCTTCCCCTTCTTCTCAGAGAAGGGACCCATCCACTAACCTGCCCCAGTACTTCATGTCATATTGTAACTAACTCCAACCATTTCCACTGAAGTCACTAAATGCAGCCCAGCTAGGGGAACTGTAGGCAACAGTAGTAGGGGAATTCTGTTGACTGTAGGAAACAGAGTAGGGGTAAAAAATAGTCCTCATTCTAATCTGTAGGGGTTCCACATAAAGACCAATTGTCCCTCAACTCTATGAGTATAGGGCATCTGGGTTTAAAGCCTACAACAAAAAGGCAACTCACAGATTGGGAAAATATATTTACCAACGCTACAACCAACAGGGGTCTAATATGCAAAATATATAAAGAACTCAAGAAATTAAACACCTGCAAACCAAATAACCGATTTTAAAATGGGGTACAGAGCTAAACTGAGAATTCTTAACAGAAGCATCTCTAGTGGCTGAGAACATAAAGACATTCTCAATGGCCTTAACTCATCAGGGAAATGCAAATCAAAATTATGGTGAGATTTTATCTCACACCTGTGTGAATGGCTAAGATCAAAAACTCAAGTGATAGAACATTCTGTCGAGGATGTGGAGCAAGGAGAACTGCCCTCCATTGCTGGTGGGAGTGCAGACTTATAAAACCAGGTATGAAATGAATATGGCGGCTTCTCAGAAAAATGGGAATAGTTCTACCTCAAGACCCAGCTATACTACTCTTGGGCATTTACCCAAAGGAATTTCTGTCATACCATGAGGACATTTGCTCAACTCTGTTCATAGGAGTTTTATTCATAATAGCTAGAACCTGGAAACAACCTAGATGTCCCTCAACTGAAGAATGGATAAAGAAAATTTGGTACATTTACACAATACAATACTACTCGTCCATTAAAAACAAGGAGAAAATTTGCAGGCAAATGGATGGAACTAGAAAAGAGCATCCTAAGTGAGGTAACACAGGCCCAGAAAAACACAGAGGGTATATACTCACTTATAAGTGGATATTAGCCACACAGTACAGGATAACCATCCTACAATGCACAGACCCAAGCAAGCTATGTAACAAGGAGTGCCAAGGGAGGATACTTGAATCTCACTTAGAAAGGGAAAAATATAGACATCAGAAATAGATGAAGAAAGGGAACTGGGGAGGAAAAGGGTATAGGGAGGGGCAGGGGGATGGTGATGAGGTGGGGAAAGCAGGGCTGGGATGTGATAGGGCTGGGAGAGAAAAAGGAAACTGATGGGGGCTAGGTCTCTGGGAAAAACTGGAGCTCTATGAAGGGGTATGCTCCTGTGAGGATATATGGGTAACTCTAGTTGAGAATCTTAGCAGCAGGGGATATGGAGACTGAAATGACACCAACCCATCCATAAAACCCTTGACCCAAAATCTACCCTGCCTACAAGATGTGCAGGGATAAAGATGGAGCAGAGATTGAGGAAATGGCCAGCCAAGGACTGGCCCAATTTGAGACCCGCCCTAAGAGAGAGATCTAACCCGTGACACTATAAATGATGCTCTGCTATGCTTGAAGACAGGAGCATAGCATGACAGTATTCTGAGAGGCTCTACCCAGGAAAGGATTGAAACAAATGCTGAGACTCACAGCCAAACACTGCCAGAGACCTGGGAGTCTTGTGGGAGAGTTGGAGGAAGGACAGTCACTAGAAAGGAACAAGAACTACACAATAAGAACAACAGAGGCATCTAACCAAGGTCCATGGGGGCTCACAGAGAATGAACCATCAACCAAAAAGTTGTTTTTCTTTTTAAGTTAAGTGGCTTGCCCCACCCTTCTAAGTATTCCACACAGATCCATTCTAAATCTTAAAATGAAAAACACAAAACAAAGATAAACAAACAACAAAACAAAAACAGAACTGAAATTAAAACAAAACAAATAAAATTAAACTATAATACAAAACCAACACAAACCTGCAAAAAATGGCTTAAGAATTATTATTTAATAACATGATTACCATAATTTGATTACAAATACTTTGCGGCAGAGGGAAGTTTGAAATTATATACCCAAGTGTACAAAGCTGGTACATGAAAGGAATAGCTTTTTGTTTTTGTTTTTGTTTTTTGTTTGTTTGTTTTTTCCAGACAGGATTTCTTTGTGTAACCCTGACTGTCCTGGGCTCACTTTGCAGACCAGGCTAGTCTTGAACTCACAGAGATCTGCCTGCTTCTGCCTTCAGAGTGCTGGGATTAAAGTCATGTGTCACCATGCCCAACTACAAAGGACTAGTCTTGTAATGGGATCTGCTTTCCTTCAAAGATCAAATAGGAAGACACTCTGGAATTTTAGGGTACAACCAAGGTGAGAGACCTATGCTTCAGACCTTCAGATACACAAAGATCATCAGGTGATTCATCTCTTCTTTGCCAGTCAGGCCATGTTAACATTCCAGCAATTACGGGCAATGCCTTTAAGACAGATATGTTAGGTTTAAAGAAAATTATGAGAATATACAGGAGGAAATGTCACAATATCAACAACCACATTTCCAAAGGCACAACCTTCCCACATCTTGTAGAGATTTTGCCATAATTGGTTCTTCAAATAAAATTTTTGTTTATGTGATTCTTTTTTTAATTTTCTTTTTAATAATTATTTATTTCTTCAGGTTACATGTCTATCACAGTACCCTCTTTGAACCCCTTCCAGTCCCGCCCTCCCACCTTCTACCCCCATCCCTTCCATCCCACTCCTCTGGAGTGGAGTGTCCATACATATCACTCCGCCACTCCAGTTCAGCAGTCATATGAGGCCCAAGAGACTCCTCATACACTGGGGGCCTACAAGGCAGCACCACTAGGGCAAAGTGGTGTCTCATTGACAGGTAACAAAGTCTATGTTCCTGTTTCCTTTGGTGGATTGGCTGTAGTATAGTTATCCTGTACTATATGGCTAAAATCCAATTATACGTGAATATATGCCATGTGCATCCTTCTGAGTCTGGGTTAGCTCACTTAGATAAGCTTCTCTAGTTCCATCCATTTGGGTGCAAATTGCATGATTTTGTTGTTTCTAATGGCTGAGTAGTATTCCATTGTGTAGATGTACCACCGTTTTTTAATCCATTCCTCCATTGAGGGACATCTGGTTGTTTCTAGTTTCTATTACAAATAAGGTTGCTATGAACATAGATGAGGAGATGTCCTTGTGGTTTGGTGAGGAATCATTTGGCTGTATAACCAGAAGTGGTATGGCTGGGTCTTGAGGTAGAGCTATTCTAAGTTTTCTAAGATAGTGCCACACTGATTTTCATAGTGGTTGTTCAAGCTTGAACTCCCACCAGCAATGGAGGAGGGTTCCCCTTTCTCCACAACCTCGCCAGCATGTGCTGTCATTTGAGTTTGATGTTAACCATTCTGACAAGTGTGAGATGGAATATCAGAGTCCTCTTGAGTTGCATTTCTCTGGTGATTAAGGATGCTGAGCAAGCACTTCTTCAAGTGTCTCTCAGCCATTAGGGATTCCTCCTTTGTGAATTCTCTGTTTGGCTGTGTTTGCCACTTTATGATTGGATTATTTGGTTTCTTGGCATTGAATTTCTTGAGTTCTTTGTAGATTTTGGATATTAGCCCTCTGTCAGATGTGGGGTTGGTGAAGATTTTTCCCAATCTGTAGGCTTCCGTTTTGTTCAAAGGACAGTGTTTTTTGCCTTACAGAAACTTTTCAGTTTCATGAGGTCCCATTTAATGATTGTTGGTCTTAGAGGCTAAGCTGTTGGTGTTCTGCTCAGGAAGTTGTCACCTGTGCAGATGAGTTGGAGGTTTTTCCCCACTTTCTTTTCCATTATGTGATTCTTGAAATTAAATTTTTCACATATTATGGGTACCATGTATTTGAAGGCATCAATACTTTGGAGAATATTCAAATCAGATTAAATGTATCTGTTTCCTTAAGCATTTCTCCCTTTATGGAAGAAATATGAAATTACATTTTTTGCTCTTTTAAAGTTAAAAGTAATGTTGTAATATATAAACCATAACAAATTATGTGTATTTATGGTTTACCATGTGATTTTTAAGTACATATGTACATTTTAAAGGGCAAATATGGGCATACATATCTGTCCTCAAATATTTACTATTTCTTCATGGTAAACCTTTACAAATTCTACTAGTACTTTTTCTTTAACATTTATACTGCACTATCATTATCCATAGTATTCTTACTCAATTGGACACCACAAATTCTTAGCCTATCTAAATATAATGCAGAGGCCATTCATCATATGCTCCACATTTCTCCCTCCTCTCCTCTCCCCAAGCTTCATATAATCATTATTCTTAACTTTTAAAAAAGTAACTACAACATGATTGAGTTCAGGTGATAATATCTTTCCATGTCTGGCTAATTTTCTTTTACATATTGATCTCCAAATAAATTCATGTTTCATTTTGTTGTGTTTTAAATACTTTTTTATTGTTTCCTTATGAATTTCCTAACATGTATCTCAATCCCTGTCATCTCCCCCTCCCCTTATACCCACCCTCCACTTTTGCAACCTACCCCCAACAGAGAAAAAGAAATCTCATTGCAGAAGCTGTAATGTGTCACAGTGTGTCCCACAGTAGACTCTTTTTTCCACACTTCTTTCATGGCAAATGTTCATTGCAATGACGCCTTGGTCTGGAATGGGGCCTCTGGCTTCTGCTACTCTATTAATACTGGAATCTCAGGAGAAATCTTTTTGGATATCCTGTTGCCCTGTGTCATGAAGATCATACAGTTTGGATATGTAGGACAGTCCCCATCATGTGTTCCAGCAGCTCATCTGTCATTGCTTGCGACCACTGACTGTACCACTTTTACAGGGGGCTGGAGATTGGAGAGAAAAAGAACACAGAGAGGGACACCAAGTCAAGTCAGACCTGATCAAGGTGTCAAACTTTACTGAAGGTTCTACCGCTTACATAGACTAAGAACAAGTAGGCATGGCGTCAGTAGCAGGAAAGCACATCAAATACCAGTGGCATGGAATATCCCAGATAATAGGCCAACCTGCAGCACTCAAGTGCAGGTTAAGTACTTGAGAACAAATCACTAAATGGCTGCTCTGTAAGGGGCTGCATCAGTAACCCCCCCCCCTTTAAAAATAAATTGATAAATAGTACAAGAGTACTGTGCCTGTCTTAGGTTGGAGCACAATCATACTTCCCTTACCCATCTTAAGCTATTTCAAAATCAAGTTTGGAAGGCCTGTTTTAGGTCAGTGAAATGATTGCCCAAGACTCTCTTACTCATCATTGGCTAGCCAGCCCAAGTATGTGCAGAGAGAAAAAAATAACAAATATCTATATGTTTTCTTTCGAGCAAGCCATATCTCCACCTGAGGAGGATCATATAGTAGTGCATGACACATGGCCAACAATACCTTCAGGGTAGATGCATTAAGTACTTGATGTTGAGCTCTAAATGGTCAGAGACCGTGAAAACTTCAGAATGAGAAGAACATATACCCCAAGGCAGAGGCAGGTTCAACAGAAAAGATCCTTCCCCAATTAGGAAAGGACCACCAGGAAGCATAGGAAAAAGCAGTGAATTCCCAGCCCTTGAATTGTTCGAGGCCATAAAGTTCTTAAGTCCTCCACATCTTCCTGGTGTGGTGGATGGCAAAACACAAGACCTTGGCAATAGACCAATTTCCTGAGACCAGCACAGAGATGTCTATCAGGTGAGGCAGGGAAGGCAATCCCAAAAATCCATTGCCAGAATAGACGACAAGCAGCACTGGTGCCTTGGGAGAGGAACAAAAGCCCGTAAATCTTCTCTAATTCTTGTCAGAGTTCCCATCATCGTCAGGAGTATTATTAGCCTCTAAATGGGATTCCTCGACATCAACTTGTTGCACCAATCTCTCTGGCAACCAGCGGGCAGCATCATTTTCCTGCTAAAGAAATACAAACAGATCCTCGACCCCATATAAGAACAGGGTCGGGCTCATACCATTAATTATTCAAAGGATCTCACTACTTAACCATGGCATAAATATGCTTATGTCAGGGTACTAAAATCTTTCAGCTGCAGATCTGCCATTATTTTCCACTTGTAGAAAATTTAAAATAAAGAGCACATAATCAAGGTGAGCTCTTGAGGACTTATGGGTGTATAAATCTCCCTTTTTTGTTTTTTGTAAATGATTTTTCAGCATCTGATGAGGTCGCTCCACCATGCCATAGGGTTATAGGGAATACCAATTTTATGTACAATGGGATTTTTTGAACAAAAATCAGCAAAGACCTTAGTAGTACAACCTGGACCATTGTCTGTCTTTAGTTGTTTAGGTACTCCTATAACAGAGAATGTAAATAAACAGTGGGTTGTGACATGTCTTATAGCTTCCCTGGACTGTAGTGAGGCCACAAGAAAAGCAGAACAAGCATCAATAGTCACATCTATAAACTGCAATTTACCAAACTCAGAGAAATGAGTGACATCCATTTGATATAACTGACCAGGAACCAAGCCTCCAGGATTGACACCCAAATGTGGAACAGGCAACAGTGAGGCACAACCAGGACAAGCTTTGACAATACTTCTGGCCTGTTCCCTGATCAAAGCATATTTTAGATGCAGGGTGGTGCTGTTAAGATGAAATTGCTCCTGCGCCTCCACAGTCTTGTCAGCTTGGGAAAGAAAAACATATCGGCTTAAGGACCAATCAATGGCAGCATTACCATCATTAAGGGGACCAGGTAATCCTGTATGAGTGCGCAAATGGGCACATGGCGCACATGAGAGGGATGTTTACATTGCTGTGTGCAAACCTGGATCAGAAAAAACAATTGACTGGCTTTAGTAATAGGAAAAATCTGACCAGTGGTTTCCAGCTTCCCTACAGCCTGTGATACATAAGCTTTATCAGTATACAGATTAAAAGGCTGGGGAAAATGTTGAAAAACAGCCAGCACTGCCACCAACTCAGTCAATTGAGCTGACAAGTCAGACACTGAAAAGATAGTGCTGGCCTTGTTTACAAAATGTCCAGCCCTTCCTTAAGAAGTCCTATCAGTAAATATGAGCAGATCATGATTCAGTTGACTGGATTTTGTACAAGATGGTAAAACTACTTCATGTGCTCTCAGAAATTGAAGTAACATCAGCTGGATAATGATTATCTAATAGTCCTGTAAACCCTACCAAGGAAATAAGCCACTCATCAGAATTACCATATAGTCATTCAAGCTGAGACTTGTTGTAGGGGACTAAAATAAAGTGTGAGCCTATACCAAAATAAGGAACTGATGTCCTACATTCTAACATTATAAGTTGAGCAATAGCATCAAAGTAAGGGAGTATAACTTTGTTAGGACTAGAAGACAAGTGAACCCATAAAATGGGAGCAGATTGCCAAATCAACCCTGTTGGAGTAAATTTGGTAGTAATAACCACAAAGTATAGTGGCTTTTCAGGATCCCAGAAATTAATAAATTGATTTTCTTTAGCTGTTTGTACCATATCCAAAGCCTGTCTAGCAGATGGCATAAGAGTCCTTAAGCTAATTGGAGATGGATCTCCTCGAAGGATATCAAATAAAGGTTTAAGCTCTCCAGTGGTAAGCTCAAGATAAGGCCTGATCCAATGATATCTCATAATAATTTTTGGAAATCATTTAACATCCTCAAATTATCCAAACTTAGCTGCACTTTTTGACAGAAAACCTGTTTTGGGGAAAGATTACATCCTAAATAGCTATAAGGATCCTTGGTTTGAACCTTCTCAGGGGCTATTTGTAACCCATAATCTTGCAACACTACAGTTAAATCAATCAGGCAGCTCATTACCCTATGTGGATCTTTGTCAGAGATCAGAATATCATCCATATAATGAATAATATAGATATCAGACCATTGATTTTTAGTAGTCTGAATGGCATTTGCAACATATTTCCAACATAATGTAGGGCTGTTCTCCATGCCCTGGGGAAGTACCTTCCAGTGAAAGCATTTAGCCAGTTCCTTAAAATTGATAGAAGGTACACTATATGCAAACTGGATACAATCCTGTGGATGCAGGGGAATGAATGGTAAGGAAGCAGTCCTTCAAATCAATAATTACCTTAAAAGAATCTGCTGGAATACCAACAGGCAATGGCAGTCCAGGCTGTAAGGCTCCCATAACCACCATAGTCTTGTTAACCTGTCATAAATCTTGCAACAATCTAAATTTACCTGACTTTTTCTTTATAACAAAAATTGTTGTATACCAAGGAGAACTGGAGGGCTCTATGTGACCAGCTGGTAATTGTTCCTCCACTAAACTCTGAGCAGCCTGTAGTTTCTCAGTAGTTAAGGGCCATTGATTAACCCATACAGGGTCATGAGAAATCCAATCAATCTTGTTGGCATGGGCTGCAGGCTCATCAATGGTCCCCATTAAAAAAAAAAACAGTGCCCCCTTTTTGTTTGTTTAATACAGGAATGGGTTGAGACCATACTTGACTCCTTTTTCCTAGGCCTTTACCAGGCAAGTGTCCTTCTTTAATCATTTGTAAAGTAACAGCTTAACTGGGAGAGCACATAATAATTCCCATTTGACTTAGAATGTATCTGCCCCATAAAGTCATAGGAAGTCCTTCAATAAAAAAGGGTCTAACCATCCCCGAGTTGCCTGCCTCATCTGACCAAATAAGAAGTTGGGAGCTCTGATCAGTATTTAGAGACTGTCCAATACCTTGTAAGTGAGTAATGGTTGGCTTTTTTGGCCAACTAGAGGACCAACTTTCCTTAGCAATAATAGTGCAATCAGCCCCAGTGTACAGCAGTCCTTCACATCTTTCTCCATTAAGTGTAAGATTCAATTTAGGCCTCTCAGTGGACAATTTCTGTACCTAAAAGATTCCTGTGGAGCCAAAACCTCTCTCCCCCCTAGCCAGGCTGATAATCCTGGAATTAACTTTAGCGAGAGGAAATAAGAGGAGTTGTGCAATTCTCATTTGTGCTGGAATAACTGAAATACCAGAGGGTGATGCCACCATAATTTTAATTTCCTCAGTTACCTATCACATTCCCCATTATCTATCACACCAGGATGGACTTGAATACCTGTAACAGTAGTACTACTCCTGCCTATAATTAATCCCACAGTATGAGGCAAAAGTCCTTCAACTCTGGTGGGCAAAATTTGGACCCCCATCTCAGGAGTTAATACTGTATAGGAGGTGAAACTGATGTCCAGTCCTGCACTACCTGGGGTTGCTCTGATAAGTTCAAAAATGGATTGGTATTGGCTCAAGGAAGAAACTTCATTGACCTGAAAACCTGTGTGCTGGGGTGAGGGGCCTGGGGCTGGCCCATTTCCCATTTCCCTGGTTTTGGGGATTAACAGGTTGACCATCCCTAGCAAACTTAGAGTGGCATTCCTTGGCCCAATGCTTTCCCCTTTTACATTTAGGGCACAACCCAGGCAGGGGTCCATCTCTTTGACCAGGACAATTTCTTTTAAGATGTCCAGGCTGACCACATGCAAAACAGTTTCTATTTTGATCCCTTTGTGCAAGCATGGCAGAGACAGATAATCCTGCGGGAAGAATTGGCATTTTCATAAGCAAGCTGTTTGACAAAAGGAATTCCACCCTCAGGGTCTCCAAAGATCCTCCCTACTGCCTTCAAAAGTCAGTCCACAAATTCCTGGAAAGGCTCATCTATGTCTTGTTTAATACTAGATAGGCTGGTACTCAAATCCCCTTCCCAGGCAGCCGCAGCCAGGCCTTCCTAGCTGCAGCTGCTATTTGAGCATAAACAGCACGCTGGTAATTAGTCTGACTGTTATTTCCCTCAAATTGGCCTTCACCTGCCAACATATCCAAATTCCATGCTCCATTGCCTGCTTGCTCATTAAGCATGGCAGTTCTCTTTGCATTCTCTCTGAATTCAGTTAACCATAGTAGATAATCTCCCCCAGACTAGGATGCCTTAGTTATGGCTTTCCAATCTGAGGGGGTAAAATGTGACTCTGAGAGACACTCAAACAGTGCCATGGTAAAAGGAGCAGTGGGCCCGTACTGAGAAACTGTAAACCCAATTTGGTTGTACTATCTATGCCTGTTCCCTTGTTGATGCAATATTTCTACTACAGGAAAGGCATAACCAGAAATATCTTCTCCCCTTTTTGCAGCCAAATGAATGTCCCTTTCTAACAGACAAAATAGGCTTCACTATGTCTTTTTTGAATACTCCAGCTGAATACAGAGGGGGCTTAGTACCTCGAAGAGGCCAATCAGGGTTATGATATCTGGCAGCCTCTTCCTCTAAATCAATCTCCTCTTCAGGGCTCAATTCCTCATCTTCAGATACAGATATAATCCCTGCTAGCTCAGCTTGAAGGCTCCTATAAGGATTATGAGAGCCAGATGCTTCGAGTAGTGTAGAAGGGCCAGGTGAATCTGATTGCCCCTCTAACTTTTGTTTCTCTTCCACAGAATCTAGACATTCATAGACCTCGCTCAGTCTTTCCTGAGCATCTTCTTTATGAGACTCTCTGATAGCAGCATTAATAATAGCCCACAAAGAGAGCCAATTTCCTCTACCTGTTTTTCCTTTAAAACTTCTCCTTCCCTTTCCCAATGCCTCCTACTCAATGTCTTGTTTTCGGGAAGCCAAAGGCAGTGAGTTTCTATAACTTCTAAAAATTCTTCCTAGGTTTTCTTTTTAAAGCCCACTCCCTGTGTTTGAATCAAGCCCTTCAAAGTCTTCAAAAGGGCTCTTCTACTATTGCTTTGTCCCATCATGTGCTGTCCCAGCACTCACTAGTCTCTCCAGAGGGCAACCAGAAAAACACTTCCATTTGCCATTTAGGGGCCCCAAATCAAAGCATTCCTCAGCACATCCCCGTTACCAGGTCCCAGGTTTTTGGCATCGTCTGTCCTCACCTGCGACCATTGACTGTACTGCTTGTACAGGGGCCCTCGAAAGGGAAAGACAAAGAACATAGTGAGGGACACCAAGTCAAGTCAGATCTGATCAAGGTGTCAAACTTTCCTGAAGGTTCAACTGCTTATATAGACTAAGAACAACAAGTAGGCGTGGCGTCAGTATCAGGAAAGCACAGCAAATACCAGCTCATGGAATATCCCAGGTAATAGGCGAAACTGCAGCACTCAGGTGCAGGTTAAGTACTTGACAACAAATCACTAAATGGCTGCTCTGTAAGAGGCTGCATGTAGATGTTGGAGCAGGCCAATTCAAACCCCTGGACCTGAGCCTGAGAGGAATCAGAACTGGTTATCTCACCAGCTCTCCTACTTTCAAACCCTCAGGGCCAGCTCTCCAGCAACGCCCACTACCAAAGCCAGCTCTACTCTACTGCCGAAGTGAACTGCAGGGCCTACTCACTCTTACAATTGTTCCAGTTAGAAAGGGACATGGCCAATTCTCCTACTGTTATGACATCAGGACCAGCTCTCCGGCCTGCCACAGTTGGCAAGGGATGAGTATGGGCAAGAGAGCATCTCTTCCTTGTCTGTTCCACCTCCAAGCAGACATGAGGTAGGGCCATCTCTCCTGTGCTCAAATCCTCAGAGCTAACTCATGTGCAACTCCACATCCAGGGCCAGCTCCATTGAGGTGCCCAGGTGAGGTGCATGGCCAGCTCACCTGAGTGCTGTAGCAGGTAAGAGGGAGGGACAGCTCTCCTGCTCTCAAGGTCCCTCCCAAGTTCAGCTTTCCCACCTGCTGTAGGTGGCAAGTGGCAAGGGTAAGGAAAGGCATATTTCCCTCTCCCATGATGCTACAAGGCAGACAAGTGGTTGCACCAGTTCTCCCATGCTCACACCCTGGGACCTGCTCACCTGCACCCCACCCACAATCAGGATCAACTGTATTGTGCTGCCCAGGTGAGATACAGTGTTGAAGCAGTTGAGGGACAGGACTAGCACTCCTGCTCTCATGACCCCATCGGGCAAACTCTCCCACTCACCACAGGTGACTGGGGCAAAGGGGAGAGGGGGTAAATCTCTCCTTCCTGATGCACCACACAAGAGATAATAGGCAGGGGCTACTTTCCTATTCTCATGCCCTCAGGGCCCAGCTCAACCACATCTCCTATATCCAGGGCCAGTTCTACTATGCTGCCCAGGTGAAGTGCAGGGCCTGCTCTCCTGAGTGTTATAGCAGGGGCAGGACAAGCTTTCTCACTCTGATGACCTTGGGCTCTGATGACCTCGGGGACAGCTCTACTGCCTGCCTAGCATTTGTGGCATGGGGTGAGGGAGGCACATCTTTCCTTTATCCATGCCACTGCATGGAAGAAAAGCGGGGTCAGCTCTCCCACACTCACACAGTCAGACCAGGTCACTCATAGCCATGTTACCAGAGTCAGCTCTACTATGCTGCCCAGATAAGGTAGGTGCAGGACCTGCTCTCTTGAGTGCTGCAGCTGTAGAGTAAGGACCAGGTATCTTCCTCTCATGACCTCAGGGTCAGGTATGCCTGGAACAGGGGGTGAGGGCTAAGAAGGGTATCTCTCTCTGGTCCACACCACCAAAGAATAGATGAATAGTAGTGCCAGCTCTTCCACACTGGTATTCTCAGAGCAATGTGTAGGACCCTCTCTTCTGAGTAGTACAACTAACTAGGGACTGGGTGAGCTCTCCCAAGATGCCCATATAAGGGGTGTAGCCACTTCTGCACATCTTTCAGTCATCAGCATTTCCCTGGGCAACAGCCCAGACCAGGGACATTCTCCTGGCCTTTGGTAGTAAAAGATCCCTGTTTCTTAAGGGTCGCAGACCCAGACATGGGCCTGCTGGCAACATAGGCTAGGACCCCATCATGGTCCCAGGTGGCATCACTGGCTACTCACATCAATTTATTCCTCACTACCCTGAGTCTCCAGTTCTTCCTCTTCCTGATGCCCATATACTTTCTCTTCCATTCTTCACCACTACCTTGCTCCTCCTAGTGGTGCCTGGTGTCTCTGAGTGTCTGGGGTTTTCTCGGTAGTGGTCTCAGTAATGAATGCTATGTTCCACTCATGCACTATGCCACTGCCTGGCAGGGGTAATTTTGAGCATGGTCTGCCCCCTCCACCCAGACCTGCATAATGCTCCACTGATGGTCATCTCTGTCTGGGTCTCATGGCACTTGTCTGGTGATTGTCTATGGCTCACTCCTCACTAGACCCACCTGAGTGAACCCTCGCCGAGGGTCGTCTGTCTTGGAATCACTTCTGCAGGGGGCCAATGGTCCCAGGTTGTGTTCTTCTAGTTTCTGGATTGTTCGTCATCCTGGGAAACCATCCAGTAATGCCTGGTGCCAGACTGATGGTTGTCTCAGGCTTACATTTTTCAAGGAATCATTCAGATGTCCATAAATCAGAACACCGAGCATTGATGTAGACATAGCCTCTCTCCTCTCTACCACTAACTGACACAGCAGCTACCCTGCAATGCCTCTAGAGGCAGTCATGTTTTATTTTTTAAGGCTAAATAGTTTTCTGTTGTGTGTAAAAGCAATACATTTTCCTTATTTATCTTCAATTTATTGTTGAGAGTTTGTATTAAGAATCTTGAGGATAACTGCCCCAAACATGGGAAGGTGGAAATACCTTTGACAAAACAATTACATTTTCTTTCGATATATAATTTTCAGTGTGATTCTTGGATCACTGAGAAATTTTATTTTTATACTTTGAGAAATTGTACGCTGTTTTTCAAAGTGAACATAAAAATTTATTGCCAATATTACACAAAGATTCATTTATTACATGTTCGCACAAGAACTTTTTTCTTTTTTTGTCTTGAAAATAGTTATTCTTGATGATGTTAAATGTTACCATAATGTGGTTCCTGTTTTCATTTCCCTGATAAAAAGTGATACTGAAATTTTTAAAACTGTTATTTATAGTTCTTTTTAAAAAATGTGGATTTGTATCTATCCCTTTTGTTTAATTGGCTCATTTATCTTCCTATTATTTAATGTTTATGTGTGTGTATTATATTTCTGACACCCTTACATGTTGTAGGTATCAAACCCTTTAGACTTACAGTTTGTGAACATTTTTCTTCCCACAGTACATTATGTCTTCAGTCTTGGTAATGGTTTTCTACAATGTACAGAATCTATATGTAGCTTGATCTAATCCTATGTGTCTGTGTTTGCTTTTATCACATGTTTACAGGTCGTGTCAAAAAAAAAGCAGTCTGTCTATTCCAAGGACCTGAATTATCGTTCTGTCTCTTTCCTTCTAGTAGGTTTACAGTTTAAGACCTAACAGGATTGAGAGCTTTTAAATTAATGAAAGCAGAGATCGAGCTTCCTTCTGCATTTGAATATCAGTTTTACCCAGGAACAATTATGAAAATTACTGACCTTTCTCAATTATGTGTTTCTCATCTCTGTTGAAAATCAGTTGGCTATATGTGGATAGGTTGATAAGAAGGATCAAAATTTTCTATTCATCTTCATTACCATTTTTATGCTGACTCCATTCTGTTTTGATTTCTAAATGTTTGAAGTACATTTTTATGTCAAGTAGTTTAATATCACTTTGGCTGTTGTTTATGTAATTCCAAAAGAAATATATTTTTATGCCTCAGTGAAAAACAATACCATTGGTATCCTGATAAAGATTGAAATGAATCTGATGATCAAATTTTGTGATGGTTAATTTTCATTGTTATCATGACTAGCTTTAGAATAATCTATGAGACACACCTTATGTGTGTCTTGTAGATGATACAAGCCATAGCCATTGCTCTTGGTTGTCTCCTATAATTAGGTAGTAAGACCCTATTTCTAAAGTCATAATTCACATTAGTTACAGAATACATAGAAATCTACTTTGAACCATCCTGGAAACAGTCTCTCTTCTGGCTGTCTTACAACATATTAGAAGGCACTTATGCAGACCTACATGCTCTATTACTGACCTCGTGGCAATTAGTGTTCATTTAATGTCAAATTGCATTCCAAATACTTATGTTTATGCTCATATATTGGCATTATCCTCAGTTTTAATCAGAGAAGCTTCTTTTTACAGTGAGTAGTATTTAAAACAAATACTCATAACAGGTAGGTCAAACTGTCAAGTATAAATGTATTATGCATTCAAAGAATATAAAAATACATTATTAATATTTAAAATGGGTTGATAATCATTTAATACTATTAAATTGTGAGGTAAGTCAGTTATTAAGTAATAGAATGATTCCCAGAAAGTTGAACATAGTATCTCTGAGATTGCTTTTTAGGATAATGAGTTGATTCTTCTTCTTTGCTGTAATTAAGTGATTGACAAGAAATCCAGGAAAATGAGAAGAACAAAATGGAGAAGAAATGACTACTGTTCCCTGAGTTAGTTACTTTCTTAGTTATTATAACAATATACGTGACAGTATCTATTTAACGAAAGAAAGGTATATTCTGGCTTATGTTTGGAAATATAGTACTATCATGGTGGCACGGGCATAGCAGTAATATGAGGTGACATATTGTGTATATAGGTCAAAGCAGAAAGAAAGATGAATGGTCATGACAAACTGCTTTGTTTCTTTGGTTCAGTCTGGGGCCAAGGCAATATGATTATGTTGCCTATTTGAGGTAGACAGTTCAGTTAAGCCTCTGTGGAAATATCCTCATAGACATGCTCAGAATTTACACACCTTTTAGAAAAGTTTCTTAGGTAATTCCAGTTTAGTTCCTATTGAAGATTGCCATCACAGCTTCACCCCCTGTCACAGAGATTAATAAGCACACGACTTCAAATGTTTTTTCACATTATTTTTTCCTATTTTCTTTTATCAAAATAGTTTTTTCCTCATATAATATATCCTGATTATGGTTTCCCCATCCTCTATGACTCCCAGTTTCTGTCCACTCAACCCCCACTCCCTTTATATTTCTCCCTTCTGTTATAGCCTTCTATGTGATAAAATTAAATTAATTATAAGAAAAGAAAAGAGAAATCAAGACATCAGAATAGGATAAAGCAAGTTAGAGAGATAGAAAAGAGCCCAAGAAAAGGCACAACAAATTGCCAATAGATATAGATTTGGAGACACACTTGTGAACACATTCGGGAATTCTATAAAACATTAGCCATAATATGTATGTAAGAGACTTGTAGGGTAAAAATGTGAATATATATATATATATATGGATAAATATAAAACTAAGATAAGTTTTTTTAAAAATGACATGACATTATGAGACAAAAAACAGAAGAGAGCCCTGCCCTATTCCTCACTCAGGGACAATCACCCTCTTTTTTTTTGGGGGGGGTAGGTAATATTTCTCCTGAAGCAAATTTGGTTTTTTGACAATATATAAAGTGTTATCTTTCAATCTGGTTTAAAGAAGAAATTATTTTGTTATTTTGGAGCTAAACCAGCTTTAGTGTATATATTTTGAGGTCTCGAAGGACAATTTGTTTGTGTTGTGTGGGCCTTTTGTAAGTAGCTTTTAAACTTAGGTCCCTCCAAATCCTATGTGTGTGTCTCTGCATTCTAAATATTGGGATCCAAGACCTGTGGTTCCCATCTAAGGGGATTAAAGATGTGTTCCACCACTCCTGGATCAAAGTTTTTCTTTATTTAGAGTTTGTTTTGTATCAGGCTGACCTTGAGCTCTGAGATCTGCCTGTTTCTGTCTCTAGTGTGTTGGGGTTAAGGGTGTACTCTTCTTGAATGATGGGATTAAGGGTGTGTACCCTCACCACCCTTTTCCATGTAACTCTAGAATTTATAAGTCCACTAATGGGAACTGTCCAGGTAGTCACTGGTTTGTCATTTCTTAGTATTGGAAGCTGCAGGCCCTGCACTCCCTATACAATCAGATATATTTATCCTTCTCAGCTCTCTGAGGTGGTTGAAGAATAGACAGCTTGAGTCTCATAGCTAAATTTTGAGTTGTTTAGGAATCAAGAGGGCGTTCTAGATCTAAGAAGATGGTTATAATAGTGATGCAAGTTAGTATAAAAACTAAGTCAGTTATAGAACTTTAAACTCATGGAGATGGTTAGAAGGTAGAAGGTTAAAGTCAGTGGCCAAATATGTATGAACTGGACATTGGGAAGGTATACCGGGCCATTTAACTCTCATAAATGTGGCATATTTAATTCTGCTGTTTTGTATAGAATTTACTGTTATAAGAGAAAGAACCATTTGTTGGAATGAAAAGAGAAGCTGTTGGGGGGGGGAAGAGGGTGGAAGGGTGGGACAAGAAGGGGGAATAGGGAAGGGTTTGCGACTGAGATGTAACTTGAAAAAAAAATAAAGTACTTATTAAAAAAACAAAACAAAACAAAACAAAAGACCAGAAATGAACAAGCAAAAAATTCTCTAAAGATGCACTTGAGTTCATTTACTGTTGGCCATCTACTACTGGGTATGTGACCTATCCTTAACAGTTGTTTGTTTCTCCAATGAGATTACCTTGGAAAAAACTAGTTTTTCATTTGCACATGGTTATCAACTGGACATAGCTTCTGAGTTAAGGATAGGGATGTGTCTCCACTTCTTTTAGCTCTAGGACCACATCAAATGCAGATCCCTGCAAGCCCTATGCACGCTGCCTCAGACTCTGTGAGTTCATATGTGTGTCATTGTTGATTTAGAGGACCTTGTTTCTAGGAGTGCCAGGGATGCTTCATTTACATGCAGCATCATTGTCCTATCATAAAAAGGCAAATTGGGATTGCAGGACCTAATTACCCTGTGGGCAGCAGCAGGGGTAAGGTGTGGGTAGTGGAGAAGAATGTCATCAAGGAACTGTACCAAAGGTTACACTCCAGGTATGGTTAGAGGCATGGAAAAGTTCATTGGCTGAAAGCTAAGGTACAAAGATAGCTCATTAACATGGGGAAGCGTTTCCAGGAATCTCAGGTACTTATAGATCAGGTTTCCTATTGGGATAATGGGTTGGACCTGTAATTTCAGAGAGGGATAAGTGACATTCCTCAGACACAGGGTGTGGGATCCAGTTATCCAGGAAACCCCAGGTAGAGAATGGGAGACCTTGCTGATAAAGGGAGTCTGTCATTTTTCACCAAGTGCAGGGGCTTGCAGGTAATGCCAAACTTTGACCTTAGCAGCAGGATTTCCTGACAGAGAGTTGCTGTTTACTGGCTTGCTCCTTTGGCTTACTCAGACTGCTTTCTTATAGAACCCATGACCACCATCCCAGGGGTGGTCCCACCAACAATGGGCTAAGCCCTGCCTCATCAGTCACTAATTAAGAAAATGCTTCATAGACTTGACTACAGCCAAATCATCTGCAAGCCTTTTCTCAGCTGAGGCTGTATCCTGTCTGATGATGCTTGTGTCAAACTGACATAATGCTAGCCAGGACAGGTTCCATCTCATCAAGTGGGCCTTATGTCACATCAGGCATTAGTTGGTTATTCCCACAAGGCTTATGTCACTATTGTACTAGTATATCCTGTAGGCAGGTTAAGCTACCTGCTACCCTAGCAAGAGCAGTCTGAGGATTCCCAGGGAGTGCCTGTCGAAGTTGGAGTCTCAGATAATGGGAGGACTGAGAAGAAAGAAGTTTTAGAAGAAGATCTCTGTGATTCACTGGAGATGGGAGTAGAAAGTAGGGGAGGATTCAGTAGGAGGTTTTCTACAGAGCCTGGGTGAGACTTGGGGATCAAATTTAGAGGAGAGGAGATGAGAGCAGAGGGGAGGGAAGGGGAGGAGAGGAGAGGAGAAGAGAGAGAGACAGAGAGACAGAGGAGGATCTGTAGTTAAGCCACCTGCCTCCTTGCCCAAAATGTGGTGGGGATTGGAGTGTGCCACTGTGCGTGCTTGTATGTGTATGTGTGTGTGTGTGTGTGTGTGTGTGTGTATAAGACAAAGAACTGTTCTTCCCTTATAGTATAAAATAGGTTTAGGAGATTGTCTTAGTTCAGTTTTCTCTTGCTGTGAAAAGGCACCATGACCATGGCAACTCTTATAAAGGAAGACATTTAATTACGGCTGATTACAATTTCAGAAGTTTAGTACACTATTATCATGGTAAAAAGTATAGCACCATGCAGGTAGACTGGCAGACGTGGTGTTGGAGAAAGAGCTGAGCATTCTACATCTTGATTGGCAGGCAGCAAAATGAGAATGTGTCCCACACTGTCACTTCACACTGGGCTTGCTTCAACATATGAGACCTCAAAGCCCACTCCCATGCTGGGTGTATTTTGAATATATGAGACCTCAAAGCCTGACCCCACAGTGACACACTTCCTCCAACAAGGCCACATCTGCTCCAACAAGGCCACACACCTCTTAATAATGCCACTCCATATGGACCAAGTGTTCAAGCACATGAGTCTATAGGGGCTATTCCTATTCAAACCACCACAGGGATAAGCCTCATGTTATCAGACCTGGTGACAAGTACCCTTACCTTCTGAGATATCCTCCATCCCCCAACACATTGGTTTAAATTGTGCATTCTATACACAGCCCTAAAGTCTCTTGTTTTTCTCCTGAAGCAAAATTTATTTTGTACTGCTATCCAATTTTTCAAAGTTTTAATAACCTTAACAGTATTGAAAAGCCCAAAGTCTCCTCTATGACTCAGGGCTGTCTCTTAAACTGAGTCCCTCTAAAATTATAAAATTGTCACATTGTTTTAAAATACAATTGCACAGAGGAAAAATGCTGTGTTTCTTTCTAACAGTGTTGTTCTAACAATTACAGATGCATTTGCACCTTCCTGTCTGCAACTGTAAAGCTGCCCACCACTATTCTTACTGACTTGTTCATTTTTTCAGATCTATCTGCTCTCCTTGCTGCTCTTTCTTGATGCAGACCTGGAGCAGAACAGTGAGCATCAAACACAGAACAGTCTAAATACTGACTTATTGGACATTTCTTCTACCAAACAAATTATTTCATTGCTTTTTAATTCAGTCTCACTCAAGTTCAGGAGACATGGGACAATATAGCTAGATTTCCCCTCAGAATATATCGTGAATAATCTCTAGTCTATCTAGCAATAGATATTCTCCTTTGAAACTTCATGAGCTAGATCTCTACTCTGCATTTCTGTCAGCATTCTCACCATTCAGACTCCTACCAGAGCAGCCTGTTCATCTGTGTTACATGTAATTGAGAGGCTCTCTAACCCTTAACTCTAAAATTTTCTACTCTATTTTCCAAAAATTCCAAAGCCTATTAACCACACAGTCAAGATCATCACAAGAGCTCCACTCTCAACATTTTTGAAAATATTGACTATCTTCCTCATTACTGAGACAGAAACCTGACCAACAGCAACTTAATAACTAGCTTATCTTCACTCACAATTTTAGGCTCAGTCTTAAATACCCTGAAAAGTTGTTTGGTGGGAGGATGAGGCTGTTCATTATATTATATCTGCACTCAGGCACAGAGATTAGTCCTCCACTCCCTATCTGCTTTATATCCCATTATTACCCAGTCTGTGGGATGATGTCACCTTCACACAGGTTATTTTCTCCTTGGAACTTATATGAAAGGCCCTCACACACACACACACACACACACACACACACACACACACACACACACAC
>CAJQZJ010000753.1:3304937-3374916 GCA_907164525.1 Lophiomys imhausi | reverse complement strand
CACACACACACACACACACACACACACACACACACACACACACACACGTATGAAAGGTATGTTTATTGGGCGGGAATCTATTCATCCAAGTTGACAATGCAGATTCCCTGTCAGTATCCTTGTTTGGAGTAAGAGGAGGCTATCATCTAGTGTTGTGACACCACTTAATGGGTTCTTAGATTCCACTGCCGATTCAGATTGCCCAGAATAATGGTTAAAACAAAGTGTCAGGCTCCCCATAGCAGAATGGAATTCGGAAATCCTAGGTAGGATCCACAAATTCAGATTCCTAATGAATTTCCAAATGCTTCTGATCATTAAGATCTTAGAGATCACTGTCACCCTATCCATGCCGGAGCACAGTGAATCTTCTGATTCTCACTGGAGAGGAGCTGGCTAAATTGTAATAAAAGGAAAAAGCAATTTCCCTTTGGCAGAAATTTTCAAGAGTTCTATTGTGTAAGATGGTAAGCATACCTATAAATAATTTATCTTATATTTTTTTGAAAATTGCTAACAGAGTATTTAAGTGTTCACAACACTAAAAATATATATGCAATACATATATTTATTAGCTCAATTTTGCCTGCCCATAATTTATGAACATTCCAAAATACTGTCCTGTCAATAATTGTGTATGTGTGTTTCTCACTAGTCCACTAAAACATAAATAAAAATTTAAACTGATCCTCAATATAAAACTGAAGCTAAAGCTTACAAGTACTTCACTGCTGTGTGAAGGGCATTCAGCAAAATATTTAGTGCAAGTGCTCGAATAAGGACTTCCATAATAGAATACCAGAGGTGGGAGGCATATAAACTAATCTGGAGACAGTTGTAATATTCATAGATGAGTCTTTTTTGCAAAGGGTTCTTGGTTTTCCCAAAGGATTGATAATGAAGTAATATGATCAAGCATTATGCTTCAACTACAAGTGACCCGACAGGCTGTGGAGCAGAGAGAGTCAGAGAATGATTTCTAATGCAGGCCTAAACAAGTACAAGGGACAGGAGGCCACTCTTGTGACCACAGTATGTGTGTGTTGCCAGAGAAGAGAAGTGGAGCAGCAACAAGCAGATGCCCAGAAGGAAATATGCAGGTGTGTTATGCACAGCAGTGAGTGACAGGCTTGCCTGTAACTGCTGGAGCCCGACTTCATTCTCAGCAGTGTTGCTCTAATGTGTTGCATCATGCTTGCTGTGCGCATGCGCTAGTTTAGAATCTGAGTTGGCTTAGACTTAGACCAAAAAAATGAAAACATGTTTCGTTTTTTTTTTTTTTGTTTTTTTTGTTTTGTTTTTTTAACAACTTAATTCTTTCTAGGATTTTTATTACTTTCCAGACTAGTCTATTTGGGCTACAGTAGTGAGAAAATGCCACAGATTGGGCAACTTAAACAGAAACTTATTTCTGCGAGTTCTGCAGAGTAGTTCATAATCAGGCTGCATATGGATATATTTCTTGGAAGGATTTTCTTCCTGACTTTCACATGACTGTGATCTATGCCGTTACATTTATACCGTGTCGAGCAAGAAAAGTAAGCTAGGCCTGTAGTGTTGTTTTTGTTAAAGCCTTTAATTTAATTGGATCAGGGCCCATCATTTTTACTTTAACTAACCTTAATTATAGTACTTTTTGTGAGACCCCTACCCGCAATACACATACATTTTGGTCAGTGGCTTTACATATAAATTTGACAGGGTGCAAACAGTCAATAAAGGCACAAGAACAGTCTGTGAAACTTATTGTAAGATGGAGACTAAGCATTACTTAATAAACAATCATAAACAATATAGCTTTTCAATGTGTTATCCAGATGTTGTTAGTGATAAACTAATATGTTTCATTTACTCATACTAAGCAACACAAAATGTTAAATGACTCAATGTATTTTTAAAGTTAATAATACTACTTAAATATGTAAAGTGATATTGTTAGAATAACTACTTATTTGGAATCTGTGTTGTTTATTTTTATATCATTATAAAAATTTGCAAACTCAAGTATTTCACTTTTTAATCTGTGAAATTACACAGAGTGTCCCTGTGAAAGTTGGAATGCTATTTGAAGACCTTTCCTTATTTACCATGTCTAATAATTAAGAAGAAACTTTGAATGACATATGGCAAATAAAAAGAAGAGATTAAATAGTTCATTTGGTTTGCAAAGCCTGGAGCATTAATCAAAGAAACCTCAGAGATATTAAGAATCTCAGCAAGACCAGCAAGATAGAATTTCTGATTTTTTCACTTTTTCTTTCACTGCTCTTTATTTATAAGCCCTTGGAACTTCAAAACTAATTCTTTTATAAAACTCACTAACTTTTTTTCTTTTTTATTGTCAAACTTTTACGTTTCAAAAGAATAGAAATTTGATTTGACTAGGAAGAGAAATATCAACCAATCAAAATTTATTTACAAGCTTAGGGAAAGAGAACAGTGATCTATCAGCAGATGCTAAATAGATTAGTGTTACCTCTAATGAGGTTTACTATTTTTCAACTCAGTGTTCCTTATGAATTTTATGTTATTTGGCTTTCCAGCTATTTCATTTATAATAAAAATTATTAGACACAACTCCAAGGTATGTTTTTTTTTAAAGATTTACTTTATTTATTTTATGCATATGTGTGCTCTAACTGCATGTACACCTGTATTCCAGAAGAGGGCACCAGATCACATTGTGGATGGTTGTGAGCCGCCATGTGGTTGCTGGGAATTGAACTCAGGACCTTTGGAAGAGCAATAGGCAGTGCTCTTAACTGCTGAGCCATCTCTCCAGCCCTCCAAGGTATGTTTTTATATTCAACTTTTCAATGTAGATTTCAAGATGGATGAAAAATCGGTATTGTAATTAAAGGAGGATATAAAGGTGGAGTAAATTATACAATTAAGCTCAAGGTAGTAAATGGAGAAAAAGAAATACTTTTGATTGAATGGAGGGAGGTCTTTGTGAGATGTTCTGAATAAAAAATGGAAGTATGATATTTCTGAGAATCATTTTGTTGCTATCCATTCAAGGTGTTAACTTGTATAGAAGAGTTTGTTGTCTGAATACTGTTTCACTGGTTGCTGCCATAAGCCTAGGATTTTATTCCAGGGTGCAAGTGACCCATTCCTGGTAGTGAAATATATATGTGAAAATCAAAATCAGTGAATTATCTTTTAGGGAAACCTAGTTGCTTTCTATATCTTGGGCAGCAGTTATGTATACCTTCACTCTTATTTGAAGTGGTTTGAAAAAGATGTGAATGTTACACTCAGATTATATAGATTATTTTATTGTAGTTAATTGCTTTTAATTATTGATTTATATTAATACATTGTAATTGCAATAAAATTATACTACTTTCCCACCACTTTTCTTCTATCCAGCTCCTTTAAGCTACATTTTCTTGAATTTCTCATGTGAACTTGATAGCTTCTTTTTCTTTGATTATTATTATACATGTATGTACACACATTTTCATATATACATATGAATGTATACACATCTTATATACATTCATATGTATGTATCCTGCTATCCTGTGACATATGTTTTTTGTTGTTGTTTTGGTTTGATTTGGTTTCACTTGTATGTATATGGTTTCAGGGCTGACCACTCTCCACTGAATAAACAACTAGGGAGTTTGCCCCTGGCAGGAATAATTCTCCTTCTCCAGTAGTCATTAGTTTCTTACACTTCTTTGTCTTTTCCATATGAACCTGTCCATTGACACTGTTATTATTCAGGTCTTTTTTAGGCTGCCATTTCTAGGAGAGACAATTACACAGCACTCTTCTGGCTACTCTGGCTCTTACAATCTTTCTTCCCCTTCTTCTGTGATGTTTCCAGAGCCACAGATACAGTAGCTGTAATGTACATAGGTTTGTTGAGGCTGAACTCCTCAGGATCTGTTGGACTCGTCATTGTGTCCAGTGTGATTTTCTATGATGGTCTCCATTTACTGTAAAGAGAGGCCTCTTTTATGAGCACTGATAGCTACACTTCTCTGAGGACATAAAGATAAGATGTGTAATGAAATCCAGGATTATGTTGGTCAGGAAAGTGAAGTACCCAAATTCTTTCTGAATATCATTGTTGCTTATTAATACCTTTATACCATTCTTAATTATTTGTAGCTCATTTTTAGTATCTTAGGATCATGCATCTGTCTATGGATCTGCTTTGTATATGGAAGACTAAAAGAGTTGTGGAATGATTTTATTTGGATGGTAAATTAAGGAGAAAATAATATTTTCTTGTTGTAGTTATCTAAGCTACTTTCAAAAGATACGATTTCCGGAGGCAAGGATACAGATGCCTTTAATCGCAGTACTTGGGAGGCACAGGCAGGTGGATGTCTGTGAGTTCAAGGGCAGCCTGGTATACAGAATAAGTTCCAGGATAGCCAGATAGCCAGGGGGACACAAAGAAACTTTGTCTTGAAAAAAACAAACAAACAAAAGAAAAAAAATAACCAAACAAAACCAAAAACAAGCAAACAAAGAACCCATAAGATTTCCTTTTACAGAAATGTGGGCGGTCAGTTTGGGAATGAAATACTGTACATTCTTTATATGTCTAACTCATCAACCACTTCCGAACTTATTCTGAGTTTTCTAGATGCCCTAGTCCTTGTGATTTTCATTATAGAAATAGAGTTCCTCAGGAGTGGGTATATTACCATCCGTTTACTATTCTACTTCTAAAAACAGGAGTCATAGCTTTGGCATTTGACATGTTTGAAGATCTATTCACAGAAAGAGACTTCCCTGTCTCCCACTACTAATCATAGGAAAATCAAAATCAGTGAGTTTTCTTTCAGGAAAATCTAGTTGCTTTCTACATCTTGGGCTGCTAGGCATATCTTAACTCCTATTGAAGTGGTTTGAAACAAATGAAGAGTATTTATGGAAGATGATATCCCCTATCTTAAGTATGACAAGAATTGAAGTTTTACAGAAATTACACAAAGATCCAGAAAAACATGAGAAGATGTTAAAGTTACATAATTAAGTCATGGAGAAAAAAAAATCCACAAAAGCAAAACAAATAGGGATTAAGTCAATTAAAATATTCACATTGTGAACTGATCGTTAATCAGTTTGTCAATTTGACTAAATCTGAAATTTACTGTATCCACAGATGCTGGGCACACCTGAGAGGAATTTCCATATTCGGATTATCTAAAGTAGAAAGATCCACCCTAATTCTGTATATATATATATTTTTGTTTGTTTGTTTATATAATACACACACATATATGTAACACATATATGTTACCTTATCTTTTCAGTTTCACTGCAGCAGATTTCAAAGTGATTTTCAAATAATATTTTTATTGAAAAATGTTCATAAAATATATTTTGATCACATTTTCTCCTTTCCCAACTGCTCCACATCTTCCCCACCTTCCTCTGGGCTCAACTTTCTTTATGGATTTTCTCTTTATATTCCAAGAAAACAAGAAACATACATACAAACATACAAACACAACCCCCACTCAAAATAAACCCTACAAAAATTTAACTTGATGTAATAAATGAATATTTTAATAAAAATGAATGAATTAATTAATTAAAGGGAAAAACTGAAAATCTAAACAGAATGATTAAGAAGCAATTAGACCAAAAAAAAAGTTAATACAAAGAGCACAATGACACAAAATGTCTACAAAAATACTGTTGAATTCCTTTTGGAAGAGACAACTATTCCAGGTAATGGGATCTGGGGAGGGGGGCAGGTCCTTGATACACCTAGTGACACTCTATTGGAGAAAACAGATTTTTCTTTAACAGCAGTATCAACTACAGATAGCCTTTTGGTTAGAGTGGGAGCCCATGTCCACTTCCCTCTTTCAGTGCTGATACTCCATGTAGCTCGAACCTGTGTGCTGCCAATCTCTGTGAGTTCATATATGGATCATTTCTTTGGTGCCGGGAGACACTGTTTGCTCGGAGTCCTCCATCATCTCTGGTTTTTAGACTCTTTCTCCATCCTCTTCCACATAGATCCCTGAGCCCTAAGAGGAGGGGGTTGATAAGGATATCCCACTTAAGACTGAGTACTCAAAAGTCTCTCACTCTGCAGATTGTCCATTTGCTGGTCTCTGTGTTAATTCACATCCACAATAAGAAGAAGCTTTTCTGCTGTTTGCTGAGAGAGGCATTTATCTGCAAATGTCACAATTTATTTTCAAATAAAATGTTCTAAATATGAAACTTAGATACGTAAATATGGCATCGTGTCTTAGTGTGTGTGGTCTATGTGCTTTGTACTCTCACTCTTATTTTCAATTGTGATCCTTAAGATATAAAGAAAAAATGTTTTGAAATAATCAAATGGCTTCCAAGTAAACAAGTCTACAGAAGACAATTCATATTTCTTAGCAAGCAAGGTGAAGTGAGTAATGCTGAGACTGTTTACAATAGCAACTTCCAAGTGGTGACTACATAGATGAATAGGTAGATTGGAGAAAAATTTGAAGGCACATTTTTCATGAGCTGAGTGGCCAGATCCCAGGAGGAGACATTCTGAGAGACAAAACATTTTTATCAGGGTTGAAAATATTGAGAGAGAATTAAAAGTGCCAAATAAATGTTCACTAGTTGTTTTAATTACCAACACCATCTGAGAGGCTCTTTGCAAAACAAAAAAAATATGGAAATGCTCTCTTTCTTCTTTGGAACTTAACAACTACTAATCGGTAAGAAAGACTCAAGGGGCAAATGAAAGTAGAGTTTCAAGTACAACTGGGGACCTGAAAACACTCAATAGAGTAGAACCAGAAGCAGGGTCTACTTCAGTGTCTTTCTCATGGGAAAGCCTTAACCCCACCTAATGTTGGGGCCTGTATTGGCATCAGTGGGTATATGTAATTCAGTGTGTTATCTGAAACAGATATATATATATATAAATATATATATATATGTACATATATATGTATATATATATGTTGTATGTGTGTTTGAATATCTCTCTCTCTCTCTCTCTATATATATATATATATATATATATATATCTCACAACAATTGAAAATAGAGACCATGCATTTGAGTGAGAATAAGAAAAATATACCAGAATGCTTGCAGGAAGGAAAGAAAATAATAAAATTATGAATTATGTGATTTTATTTTAATATTAAAAATTTAAATGTTATATGAAGTTAAGTTCTTGGTGGTCCCTTGAGTTCATTCATTTCTGAGTATCTCTTGTGTGAATGATACACATAACAAAATTTTCTTTTGTTTAAAAATTAAAAAGAAATCTATTCCTTATTCTTACTGCATTTCTAGCATGATTTACAAAATTGCAAGACACCTTCAGAAATCTTCTGAAATACACCTATACTTCATTTCTTAGACATCATGAAGGATTTTTTTATCATAGTAAAAGTTTATTTTGAATATTTATGAAATAAAATCTTAGGAACTGAGATAAGACTTCAAATTTAAAATGCATCATTTGGCATAGTGAATTATGTGTCTAATCTTCACACTCAGACACTGATTAAGTATTTTCACAACTTTCAGGGTAACCTGAGCTACAAAATAACTTTTATGTTAGACTGGGGTGTGAGATCTTGTCTCAAAAGATAAACAAATATAGCTGAGCATAGTGTTGTATAACTGTAATCCTAGCACCTGTATAATAGACAAAAGAATCAGGATGTCAAGTTTAGCCTTGACTATATAGCAAATTGGTATCCAAACTACTACATGAGATCTTGTGACAGAAAATAACAAACAAACACAAGTAGAATATCAGCAATAAAATTAAATTAAAAAGTACAGAAATTATCAGCTTCCGGTCAGACTTATTTACATAGGTGAGAATCCACTAAATAAAAAGACTTTAAATTTGTAAGTTATTGGATAATTTTTATTACATACTACACATGCATGACAATATGAAAAAGAGAAAATATTATACCAAAAAGTATAAATAAGATAAATACACTCCAACTATACTTAACATTTAAGAAATGGAAGTTGGCAATATTAAAGAGTTATTGCTTGTGATGGATTTATTTGGGTTTAAACTCTGAAGCCATGATCATCTCATGGTAATGGTAAACTGGCTAGTACTGTGGACATGTGGAAATGTCACAATATAATATGACATTGTTGGAGGAAGGAATGAAAATAGTAATGGACATTCTCCACATTTTTTTTAATGTTCTGATAACACTAAACAGTTTATCTCAGTTAATCTTTACGTGCAAACCTTATGTAGTAACTGTTCTACTTGTTTACAACAGAAATTACAGATGATTAAGACAAATGACTTCCTTGTGTTGTGCAGCTGATAAAATGAGCTTAGAGAAAAAATGTTAACCCCGACTTTAAGCCAATATTTTTTTGGACTATGAGGAACAGCCATTCCTTGTCAAAGTTTTTAAAATAACATTATATTTTGTAGAAACACCTGATAATTTCTCTCTTACTGATAAAAAGTGACTTACAAAGGAGAATTTGAAACCATTTTCAAACATTTTTGATGTCCGCCAGGGTATATACAAACAATTGTGTGACCTTCTTTCATAAGATCTTTACTATTACATTATAAAATAATGTCAGTGGATGTCATGTAGTTAAATCTCATGCATGTTCAACTTGTCCCAAAGCATGATTGAGATCTGGGAAAAAAAGTATATACCATACTATAAAAATACCCTGTGTCTTTAACCTAAAACGTTTTGTCTGACACTGGAAATGAAAGTGAATCTTTGTCCTCAATGGTGTGGCATAATTTCATGGAATCTCACCTCTACCATAGGTTAGAAATACATACATATATGTACAATATGTTCTGAAGGTAAAAATCTTTGTAGTTCGTAAGGATTTAGTTGTAAAATTCATTTTCACTAGAATGTTCATGAATTTATCTAATACCTAATGCTTCCTCTTTAGAACGTCCATTTACTTTCTGAACAGGCAACAACTGGGGTTCACTAGCAGTGAGTACATCTGTAGTACTGTGGATGTAAAGAATGTTGTGCAACAACTTTAACAAGAGGGAATGCGGTAAGGATAGTCACTGGAACAGTAGGTAGTGCACTTACATCATATTCCCTTTTCTCTCCTGTTCCCTCCATGTACCACTCCCACACACTGATGGCTTTTTTTCTTTAATTGTGGTTGTACATATACAACTCCCATACATTCATATGAATACATACTCCTAAATTCATAAATTGGAAATGTGTAGTCTGTGAAAGGTTACTTGTACATACAATGATTTCAAGAATGACTAATTGGTATGTGATGTAGTCTGGGGAACACAATTTCTCCTGCTCTTAGAATTCCTTAGTTGACTGTAGTTCTTTGTCTGGGGTTCAGGACTCATGAGATTTCTCCATTCCATGTTAGCATGTTGCCTTGTGGCATTCTGGCTCAGATTTTACATTTCTAGAAGACGAATGCTCATGGCAGGCTTCCTGTTCTGCTGGTTCCTGTAGTCTTTCTGCCCTCTCTTTGGTTATGATCCCTGAGACGATAATTTTAATGCTTTGCATTACTGATACTCTGTTGAATAAAACTGGTGGATTTTTTTTCAAGTTACATCCTGATCAAAGTCCCCTCTCTCCTCCCCTGAAAGTCGCATCCTCGCTCCCTCCTGTTTTCTCATCTCTGTCCTCTCCTTTTCCTTGGATGAGGGGAGCCCCTACTTGTCACCCCCCTCAGTTCATCAGTAACATAAGGAATAAGAACTTCCTCTTGTACTGGGGCTTCATATGGCAGCCCAGCTAGGGAAACATGTTCCAGTCACTAATAAGCAATAGGGTCCAAGACTCACTGCTGAGTGAAGTTTTTCATTGGATACTTATACTAGGTTTCCTCTGGTTGGTCCTGTGCTATATGGTTAATATCCACCTATAAGTGAGTACATACTGGGTGTATCTTTCTGAGTCTGTGTTAGTTCACTTAGGATGCACTTTTCTACATTCATCCATTTGGTTGCAACTTGCATGATTTCCTTGTTTCTGATAGCTGAACAGTATTACATAGAACCGGTTTTTTGTTTGTTTGTTTGTTTGTTTTGTTTTCTCAAGATAGGATTTCTCTGTGTATCTATGGCTGTCCTGGACTCACTTTGTAGACCAGGCTGGCCTCAAATTCACAGAGATCCATCACCCTCTGCCTCCACAGTGCTGGGATTAAAGGTGTACACTACCATGCCTGGAAATTACAGATAGCTTCAAACTGCCATGTGGGTGCCGGGATTAGAACCTGGGTCCTTTGGAAGACCAGCCAGTGTTTTTTTTTTTTTTAAATACTTTATTTTTTTTTCTTCAAGTTACATCTCAGTAACAAACCCCTCCCTATTCCCCCTTCCTATCCCGCCCTTCCACCCTCTTCCCCCCAGAAGTTTCCCCTTTCAGTCCAACAGATGGTTCCTTCTCTTATAACAGTAAGTATTATACAAAACAATACATATAAATATGCCACATTTATGAGAGTTAAATGGCCCAGTATACCTTCCCAATGTCCAGTTTATACATATTTGGCCCCTGACTTTAACATTCTACTATCTAACCAACTCCATGAGTTTAAAGGTCTATATGTGACTCAACATTCATACTATCTTGCAACACACTTTTAAGAGTATCTTCTTAGATCTATAACACCCTCTTGATTCCTAAACAATTCAAAATTTAACTATGAGACTCTAGCTGTCTATTCTTCAACCACCTCAGAGACCTGAGAGGGATAAATATATTTGCTTATATAGGAAGTGCAGGGCCTGCAGCTTCCAAAACTAAGAAAGAACATACCAGTGTCTGCCTGGGCAGTTCCCATTTTCTCTCCATACATTCCAGCATCAATCTTCAGCCTTTGGCTCCTGTTTCTCTGACAGACATTTGTTGTAGAGCAGGGATTATGAAGGACTTACCTACCCTGTCCTGGCAGAGTGAGGCTGTCGACTTCCCTGCTACCAAGTTTTGTCCTTTTTGGACAGCAGTCTGTCTGCAGTTGGTGCAAGGGGTTTTTTCATGCCAAGAGAAAGGCTTGCCACTAATTCAACCATCTTACAGTGGAGATTCTTCGATGCTTATCTTCTACTTGGAGTAGAATAGGGGGTGCTGTCAGGCGCTGATATGTCTCTATATCAAAAAAAATCTTGATTTAAGATAACATCTTTGAATGCCATATTCTGCAGATCTCTTGGGGTTTTTGAAGATGCCCTATCCATCTCTTGTATTTAGATAAGCAAATGTTGCTTGTCTCTTATCAACTTGATTACTGGGTAGTTTAGAGAATATCTGTGATAGACTGTCATAGTAGCTAACAAAGTGACATGTTTGCATGACTAGGAGTTTGTTTTAACTATCCTAGACCATTTTAGACGGTTGGTATCAAGAGGTCAGAGCTTCACATTTTATTTTTAAGTATCTCTAGGTATGATACCATTAGGAAGCTTTACCTTTAAATTTGTATCAACATACAAAGATCTATTCAATTGTGGTTAAATATACTCTTAATTATGTATCAATATACCAAGATCAATGCCTATGTAGCCCAATATAATCTTAATATTACGTCCATATGCAAGGGTCAATACCGTTGTGGCCAACTATAATCTTAATTTTGTATCAATGTACAAAGATCAATACCGATGTAATCCAATACAATCTTATTTTTGCACAATAAACAATGTTCAATACCACTTTAGCCAAATAAACTACTAATTTTGTATCAATATACAAAGGTATAAGGGCATATTCAATAATCTGTCCCTTCTTCTTGGACCTTCCTGTACTATGTCTATATCTCATTTTTCTCAAGCCCATGCACTCCTACATAGGAGAGGAAGAAGGATACAGAAAAGGAAAAGTAGGAATTCCCTGGGGCTAACCTCCAAAACCCATTAAGACAGGACCATTTATCAGCTTGTAGTCTCTTCCCCTACATATCAGAGTTTTCAGTTATCCTTCAAATAACCAAAAAGAAGGGTGGAGAAACACCTTCCCCATCCACTGGGCATGGGATGTCGCTCTCTTAAAGTGACTTCCTGCTGATTTGGGTCGTAGTAGACCTGTTTGGGGCCCGAACCCAAATGGGAAAAATGATTAAAAATGTTAGTACACTCCTTTTATGTTCAGTCCTTCTGTTCTCAGCTGTTTAGATGACCTAAGGGGTTTGTAGGCAGAAGCTGATCTTGCAGGCTTCACTGAGGTTCCGGCCGGGGCATTGTGTAGAGCTGAGCGGTCCCAGTGACATTGAATTGCTGTGGTGGTTGCAGGCCCCCAATGGAGACAGCTATTGAGGAAGTCTGACAGGCAGAATCAACTGGGTCACTCGTCCTCCTTGGTGCCTGATTCTGCTCTCTGCTGAGGATTCCGCTGTCCAGCCGTCCCCGGGCTCCCCTAATGGACGCTTCGATTCTCCTGGAAGGATAAGAACAGAGCCCTGCCCTAATCCCAACCCTAGGACAATTGCCCTCTTTTTTGGGGGGGGCGGTGGGGGGGCTAGGTAGTACTTCTCCTGAAGCAAATTTGGCCTTCTGACAACATACAAAGCATTATCTTTCAATCCGGGTTAAAGAAGAAATCATTCTGTCACCTTGGAGCTAAACCAGCTCTAGTGTATATATTTTGAGATCCCAAAGGACAATCTGCCTGCATCGAGAAGGCCTTTTGTAAGTAGCCTCCAAACCTAGGTCCCTCCAAATCCCATGTGTGTGTCTCTGAACTCTAATTATTGGGATCAGGGACCTGTGTTTCCCATCTGAAGGGATCAAAGATGTGTTCCACCACTCCTGGATCGAAGTCTTTCTCTATTTAGAGTTTGCCCTGCATCAGGCTGACCCTGAGCTCCGGGATCTGCCCGTTTCTGTCTCCAGTGTGCTGGGAGCTGGGACCAAGGGTGTACTCTTCTTGAGTGGTGGGACCAAGAGTATGCACCCTCACCACCCCGCTCCGTATGACTCCAGAATACATAAGACCACCAACTCTATGGTGCTCCCCCCCCCACCCCGTCTCCGCTGAAGTCAAAGGCATGAAGCCAGTGTTCTTAACCGATGAGACATCTCTCAACCCCCATTTAGAGTTAACTAATACATACCCAGAAAGATACACATGATATGTACTCACTTATAAGTGGACATTAACCATATAGCACAGGACAACCATCCTACAACACACAGACCCAAACAGACAGGAACCTCACTTAATTTCTTACAAAAAAACTCCACCCAGGAGTGAGTCATGTACCTTGTTACCTGTTAGTAGAACACATTTCCCTCACTGGGGTGCCATATCAGTCCCCAGTACAAAAGGAAGTTCTTAGCCCTCATGTGACTGATGAACTGAGGGGGGTTGAGAAGTGGGGACTCCCTTTATCTGAGGAGAAGGAGAAGATTGAGATAGGGAAGAGGATGGGAGGGTGCTACTTGGAGGGGAAGAGGAAGGGATCTTTGATTGAGGTATAACTTGAAAAAATAAATTAATAATAAAAAACTGGTGCATATATTTCTCTTAACTCTAGGAGTAGGAAAGGAGGGAGAGGGGGGAGAGGGTGGGACCAGGAGGGATAGAAAGAGGGCACTGTGATGGAGATGTATCTTGAAGTAATAAACGAAATAAATAAATAAACAAAATAACATAAAAATAAAAATGCAAAAAACCCTCTAATTCTCAATGAATCAATTGTTTTTTCTGAAATATATAATCATACGATCTACAGATCATCTTTTTGTGTGTTCTTTTGCAACACCTGCAATTTTTTCACTACGATGTTTTTGTTTGAAACTTTAAGGTAAAGAATAAAAGACAGAGACAATATACTGATACTCTGGCTTGGTTTATTATGTGAGTTTCCAAATCCAGTTTTTGCTGTTCTCAGTAAACTATTTGTCTGCACTGAGATTACACATAACATTAAAACAAGTCCAAACTTTCAGTTAGTGTATTGTGTCCCTCATTGCATTCCAAATTCCATGAAGTTATAACACTGTGTATTTTGTTTATCAATAATAATATCTAGACTATTACAGATTAAATAAATATGAATTAAGTTCAATTATGTATCATTGTAAAAGTAAAATACTTTGGAATACTAAAATTAAATGTAAGCACTAAATAAATAGCATACATTTATAAAGATAATACAATGAAAGTTTAGATTTAGGGTTAGACTACAGTCTCATGTGAATCTGTTAATTCATACCAGTCTCAGGTATCACAGCTTCACAGTTTCAAATGTTTATAATTAACAAAAATAATTCTCATATATAATATTATATATATGCTTTAGACTTTGTATGGCATGGTTGGTATTGTTCCTTAACTAACTCTGTTTTTTGATTTTTGGTTTTTTGAGTTTGTTCTGTTGGTTTTGGTCTTTTTAGTTTGTTTTTTTCACTTGTTTTTTTTTTTTTTACTATTTTTATTTATTACTTCAAGCTACGTCATCATCACTGCCTCCTCCCTCTACCCTTCTCGTTCCCACCCTCCCACTCTCTATCCCCTCTCCCACCTATCCTACTCCTCTGGTGTGGGGTGCCCCCACATCTCAGTTCTTCAGTCATATGAGGGCTAAGAACTTCCTCCTGCACTAGGGTCTACATGGTAGCTCCACTAGGGCAAAGTGTCCCACTAACAGGTAAGTAATTAACTTTTTTAATTCATTTTTTTTCTCATAAAATACATCCTGACCTCAGTTTTCCCTCCCTCCACTCTTCCCAGTCCCTATTCCTGACCTTCTGTCTTCCTCAAATCCACTCCTCCTTCATTTTCCTTAAGAAAAGCGCATCCCTCCCAGAGATATCAACTGAACACAGCATAACAAGATAAATGTTCAACAAGAATTACTTTTAAATAATGTGGAAAATAAAACATCATGAATGTTTGAAAAACATACTTGGGATGGATGATTTCCATGTTCATGCTCCCTCTAAGGAATTATGTGTGAACAACATCCTACGAGAGACAACAATTACACTGTTGTATGATGCCATGTATTGTAGTCTAATCAAATAATCAACGCTTGGAGTATGGAGTTAGGGATGATGCATGCCTTTCAGAATGCCTGATCTCAGGCTTCATTGCTTTGGCAGTATTTTTTCTTCTTTATCTCATGTGTGTGTGTGGTGTGTGTTTGTTGCCAAATTTCTTTCTGAGAGTTATTTCACATTCACAATACTCAATCATGGACCTTTTGACATATTGAGGGCCACCTTTATGATGTTTTAGTTTACAAAATCAGCAAACTCATTCAACTGTTATTTCAGGGTCTTGGTTTCTTTGATGAGTGTTAGGGCCTGTGGAGGACAGAAAGCTACATGATTCTGTTTATTCAACTCTGATTTACCGCTATGGTTTGTCAATAACAGAACATTTATGTAAACATTAATCTTTTTTCCTTTGGATGCATAGTATAATGGTGACAAATTAACATTAAGAGATATTTTCCTATGAATACCTGTGGATGGACCTTACGTTATCTCTAATTGAAACAGTGATGCACATTTCTCTAATTCCACCTTTTCTACTCAGAAGTAACAAGGACATAATTAGCATTAAAATAAAATGTAAAGTACATTTTCGCTGGATGAATTTTACTGAAAAACTTCTTAGTTTTATATATTTGTAGTTTTCTTTCATGTATGCTTCTTTTCACCTCAGAAATTACTAAACAAAACAACACTGCCTGTGTGTCCAGCTCAGACCAAATAAAGTGAAGCTACACTTACACACACAGATATAAAGCCTGGATGTCTACATGCATAAGAGATAGAATTTGAATGAAAACTATAGAGAACCATTAGAGTCTAGCTAAATGAGATCCCTTATGTGAAAGACAAAGACAATATAGACTGACAGAAGCTGAATTATGTACATAAATCTCTTCATTTATGTCAACCAGTGGGGCATCTGAAGTCATTCTGCTTTCCTGTTTATTAAAAATCATATGCATATCAATATTAAGTATCAATCCATATTTAAATCATTATTTCTAGGTTTTAGATACATGTATATCTATGGTTAAGTCGAGTTTTTACATTGCAATGTTAGGAAACTTGCAATATCATAAAACCCCCTAATTTTAAACAATTTGAGTTCTTCAGAATAAAAGAAATCATATAAAGATTTTGGTGTCAAAAACTATAAGGAATTTGTACAGATAATAAATATGCTTATTACCCTCGAGTCCACTACTCAAACCAGCTATAGAGTGCTTGAAATGAGGGTTCCACGTTTGGATTGTACATAAAAACAAAATTATAATTTTAAAAATATAAACTACTTCATTGTTTCTTTTAACATTGATTAAAATGCTGACATTTTAGACATTTTATCTATAAAAATATATCATTGGAGTTGATCTCATTTTGTTTCCCATTTTACTACTTCATTCCTGATGCCTTTGTTAGCTACATTTAAATCATATTTATTTTCTTCAATATATTTATTACATTCAGTAAAACTTTATCAATCCATTTAAATAATAAAACAAATCAAAAAATTGAATTGAAGACTGAGAAGATGACTCTGGAAATACTTACCACACAAACATGAAAATCTTATTTTTGGTACCCTGTACTCACATATATGTCAACTCTATTGACACTAGTGTGTGACTACTTTTCAGGAGGGAGGGGAAAGCAGTAGATACCATTGGCCAATGAGTTTAGCCAATGTGTCAGCTCCATGTTGCTTGGGACATTCAGTCTCCAGAAACAGGGTGAAGAATGATAGAGGGACAAATCCAACACTGATCTCTGACTGTTTCATGGTATCTACACAAGGATATATATATACACCTATATACCAGATATACATATTCAAATAATATAGCATAATGCACACACACAAAACTTATTTATATGTGTTTTGCTTGGAATGACCATGTTGGCCTCCAGTGCAATAGGAAGATCTTAGCCCACATATGACTCTTGAACTGAGAGGGGCTTATATGTAGGCACACTCCACAGGGAACAGTGGGAGAGGGAGGAGAGGGTGGCAAGGTGGAACCAGGAGGGGTGGAATGAGGGAACTGTGATGAGATATAATGAAGCAATAAATAAATAAACAAACAAACAAACAAACAAACAAATGAATAAACAAATAATTAAATAAATAAAGTAATAAAGTAATAAATAAATAAATAAAGTAATAAATAAATAAAGTAATAGACAAGTAAACTGAAGCATGACTCCACCCCCAGCTTGTAGAAGCTGTTATGTGCCATGTCTTTCCTTCATTATTATTAGACACTATAGGAAGTTCTCCTAATTCCATCTAATTTTGTAAGCTTTATTAAGTGTTCTTTGTGCGAATCACAGAAGCTATTGTCTTTCCATTGTGTGGGACAGTATCTGAAATTATAAACATGTTTTAAATCTGTTCATTTATAACAAGAAAGCACCTTTCCAAATCAGTTCTTACCCAGTATCCTGATACTTTTAATATTTTAAATATAAACCCAAATTAAATGTAAATACTTCATAACTTACCTTAGATATACATCTTAATTTCATGAATTAAAAATATAATTCTTGTACTATATGGCTAAAAACCAATTATAAATGAGTAGATGCCATGTGCATCTCCTGAGTCTGAGTTAGCCCTACAACCAATACACCAAAAGTATCAGGAACATAGTCTTTTTTACCTATCAATGGAACAATTTGCCCTAGGGGTGCTACCATATATGCCCCCAGTGCAAGAGGAAGCTCTTAGACCTGATATGACTCTTGAACTGAGAAGGGGTTATATGTAGGGACTCTCCACATCAGAGGCGTGGGATGGGTGGGAAAGGGAGGAGAGGGTGGGATTCCTCACCAAACCACAAGGACATATCCTCATCTATGTTCATAGCAGACTTATTTGTAATAACTAGAAACTGGAAACAAACCAGGTGTCCCTCAACCAACTAATGGATAAAAAATTTGTGGTACATTTACACAATGGAATACTACTCAGCTATCAGAAACAAGGAACTCATGCAATTCGCAGCCAAATGGATAGAACTAGAAAAGCAGAACCAGGATGGGTGGAAAGAGGGCACTGTGATGGAGTTATAACTTTAAGTAATAAGTAAACATTAAAAAATATAATTCTTTATACAAAATTTTATTGCAATGTGCTAGTATGACTTGAGCCTATCTATATGATTATGTTTCTATCTATCTACCTATCTATAGCTATCTCTATCATCTCTATTTATATATCTCAATATCTATCAACCACTTATCTTTATCTATATCTATCTACATCTATATCTGAATCTCTCACACAAACACATATATGCATACACAAACACACACATATATGGGGACAGGAAGACACCTGTGCATCAGAAAAGTCTGAGTGGGGAGTGTTGAATGGATCTGCATTCAAACCATTTCTAATTTTAACTTGGTTCCTAAAGAATTAAACTCTAAACAAATACATGAATCTTTTCTACAATCAGAGAATTGTCATGTTTGGTTTTTTGTTTTCAATACATTTATCAAACATCAAAAGAAATAATTCTGAATTTTTATTTTATTTCTTAGAAATGACTACTTCAATCCCAGTAGGAATTTGTGTATGACTTCAGCGTTTGTGCCTCTAAAAGAAAGATACATATGGTGTTGGAGATCCCAACAAAGAATTCTAGAGGGTTTGAGTAGGATGCTGTAAGTTACCTACTTCTCAACAATGTTTATTTTGCTGACGAATTAATAGCCTCTTTCATCATTATATTCATCTCATTTTTACATAGGTATGCGGACAAGAAATATTGAGAGGGTTTTTTATTCTGCTCTTTGAAATCTGGAAGTCAGTTGTATAACTAAAGAAGGGTATGGGTTAGAATAGTTTTAGTGTCCAGGCATGGACAGGCTGAACTGACCTTTAAGGTTAAAGGTCCAGATGAAGTTTGGAGGGAAATTTCTACCACCTGAGTAGAACTTTTTCCCAAATTTCACATACTCTGTAGGTGAAGTAACATTTTTTAGTACCATTTTGATTTAGGTTTTCTTTTTTTTCCAGTATTTCCTAGCCACTGAACTTTGGGTATAATTTTTATAGAACTAGCAAGCTTCCAGACAAAATATACCCTGATGGCTTCCAGGTGCCTAGGACAGGATTTATTCACTTAGGTCAGTGATAAACAGGGTAGAGGTAAAGTCTGGCACTGCCTTGACTTCAACAATATATGGGGGATATGTAATAATAAGGAGTGGACTGTAAAAGCACCCAAAGCAAATATGGGGACATGAGAGCTGTCTGTTGGATCTGAGTATGTCAGTATATCAATAGAAAGTGGGCAAGCACTTCTTGACACACTGTACCATAGTTTATTAGAATATGTTCTTCTGTGTTCATCCACAATTATTTGGTGGTTTTCCACTTAACTTCTACACAGAAACTCGTTTGATCTTAGCAAAGTTATTTCAGTATTTCTACTTGTTAGTGTTCTACATGCCATTATAACCAGCACATACTTATTTTATGCATTAAGGCTCCTAAAATATTGCCCTCTATGCTTGGTCTCTTGCTGGGTAAATAGCTACTCATCCCTCAAGACTCCGTTAAACTAACTGTTAGGTTTCTGAATAGTATTTCTTAAACAATTAATGATTCTACTCTTTCTAAGAAATAATAATATTCTACATACTAAGTGTGCTTGCCAATTTGTGGATGACTTGAAGGGTATGTGATTGTGTCCATGCTATATTAGGCTATTTTAATAACAATAACTTAAATGCAAAAGTCATTGTGAAAAATTATGATTTTTATAGTCACGGGACTCAGTATGGTACCTGAAAGATTTTATAATAAGTATACATCTTTTAAAAATTTGTACAAAATGATTTGATAAAAGAATAATGCCAGTTTCCATAATAGAGTTTATTAAAACTCTTCCTACTGCACACACTTGAACTTGGACAATATTTTTCAAATGGCCTCAGGTTTAGTGCCTTTGCCAAAAATGTATTATCTTTACATTTGCTACATAATTTTCAAATAGTCGAAAATGGTTGGAATTAAATACCATTCAATAAAGTAGTTTTGGAATTGTTTTTATTATACTCAAGAGGGATATGTAGCAAAAGTCTCAGAGTTAGTGCATTGCCCAAGAAACTGCTAATCTTACCATCAGTCAGTGCCATCACCATATGTTTCTCAGTGTAAGGATTCCAGAATATTCTGCTCTATCCTTCAAAGAGATGCAAACTTTTCTACCCACAAGGAAGCAAGATTAAGAAAGTAGCTCAAATCTCAGCTTAATTTATGGTTATAGCCTTACACTTAAATATTGGTAGAACCTGATGGTCCCAGAGGGCTTGAAATCTCTTTCAAGATTTGATCTCAAGAGATGCTTCTATCTCTTTTCTCACTAATAGGCAATAGTGTCTAAATATGCTCCTTTTCTTTTCCAATTTCAATTCTACTTCTTACTGAAAAGATGTGGGCATCAAAGTAGAGTTAAGATATACTGTTTATGATGATATAATTATTACCATAGAAATTAATTTATGACACAGAATGAACAACAAACCTTAGGTAGTTATGATGGTAACTAAAAATAAAAAAAGAGAGAGATGAGAGCTTTGTCTTCCTTTTTCTCCTCTTTCTTTCTTTCGTTTTACTGTATGTTCATTTGTATTACATGCATTATTTTAAGTTTATTTATTTATTCAAGTTGCATCCTGATTTCAGCTCCCTCCCTCCCTCCCCTCCACCTGGTCCTACCCTCTCACCCTCTTCCCCCTTTCCCACCTATCCTTTTCAGATGGGGAAATCCCTCCTCCATCATCCAACCCCAGTTCATCAAGTTTGTCAGAGATGTATTTTAAAATTGAGATTATTTTTAAATTTTCATATATGTGTACAGTATTTAAATAACTCTCCCACTCTCTAGTTCCTTCCAAGTCCCTCTTTTAAATTCATGGCATTTTCAATCATTTCACACACACACACACACACACACACACAATCTGATGAGTCCAATTGATGTTTCTTGCATGTATTGGTGTTTAGTAAGGGCTCATCTCTGGGAAGACTACTTCTCTCTCTGTAGTTATGATTTGCTTGTAGCTCTTCCACAATGGTGGAGGCGGTGAGATATCCCCCATGCGTACTGGCATGTCAATTAGTGCTGTAACTGTTCAGTTCTTGTTTAGGGCAGTCATATCGTTGAGATCCTATTGATACAGCTTCCCTGACACGTATCAAAGACACAACCAGACTTCCTGGATCTTACCACTTACCATCTCCCTCCACTTCTGTGCTGTTCATGTGTTTTAGGTGTGAGGGTTGTGTGTTAGATGGATCAATTGGGGCTAAACATCCCACAGTCTGCTGCTTGTATTTTGACCAGTTGTAGCTCTTTCTGTAGTGCTTCCCATTTGCTGCAGAGAGAAACTTCTTTGTTAAGGAGTGAGAGCTGCACTTATCTGTGAATTGTAAGTGTAAGTATTTAGATTGCACTTAGGAATTATTCTGGTTAAGAAAAGTGGCAGTATATGTTCCCCTATATGATTCATAACCTTGTTAATCAGGAGTATTTTGCTGAGTTTAGAGTGTGAGGCGTGGTTTGCATCCAATTAAGTGGTCTTTGTCCAGTTAGACAGTTGCTAGTTACCATCAGGTTATAAATGCCACTGGATCAGGATATACATTCTGTTCACCAGCCCAGGCACTTGTATCCTTCTTACCTTATCCTGAAGGCAACATACCCAACCGACAGGTTCAGTTCAGTGTGGACATACTGTGTGCTTGCCCAGTTGGTAATTCTGCCTGATTCTACCCTGTATAAACCCTCTCTAATCTTCAGATCCAACATGATTTATAGATTCTGTGCTCCTGCTAATTCTGGTGATTCTGATCGGCACTGTCTGTGAACTTTGAGTCCTATCTTCATAAAACTTTTATTACTATTTCAAAATATGCTTGGATACTATTTGTCTAGTCTAAACTATTCATTTTCCATGGACCAATGAAATTGTTTCAAATACAGCCAGCTTAAACTGTATCAAACACTGCCATAATGGCAGAACCATAGGGGGGAAATAATCTTATTAGGTTTTTGTTTTTGTTATTGTTGTTTTTGAGTTATGGTTTCTCTGTGTAGCCCTGATTGTCCTGGAGTGCACTCTATAGACCTTGACCTCAGAGATCTGCCAATATCTGTGCCCCAAATGCTGCAACCAAAGGCATGTGCCACCATGGTCAGCATTATTCTTTTTTTTTCTATTAGTTTTTTAAGTTTAAAATGTAGTAATCCATATTTGCATGAAATTATTCCAAAATGTTTTAATGATCAAATCCCCAAATATCTCCATTTTAGAACTAAGATGAAAATGTAAATATAACATTAAAGTACAAGTCAAAGTTTATATTAGGTTTGTGTGTCATCCTTAGAATACAGCGAGCATATGGTCCCCTTAGCCTCAAGGCTTCAGAATAACTTTGATGTTAACAAAGAAAATTTTCTTTGAAGAAATTAAGAAAGTATCTAAATACTCTTTTTCATTCCAGTCATATAGGTCTCATATTAATTCAATTATTGTCGCTATGGTAGGAAAGTAAATTAAATAATGTAATTCAAATAGTAAAATTAAGAAAAATATTGTTTACTTATGTTTATACATATGCACATATTATGTACACATATGCTATATTTTATACACATTTCTTACTGAATATGCATTTGTGTATATACAAAATAAGGAAAGGGATACATATACTTTGTTTAAGCTTGTTATTTTATTTTATTTTATTTTTTTACTTAATTTTGGTTTCAGGCACTGTTTTGAAAACATTATCAAATAACAATATTGTATGAATCTGTAATATTAGTAGATCTACATCGTCAAAGAAGACTATATTTTTTCTGAAAAGTGCAGAAATACTCTTTTCTGTCAGTTAGGTATTAGTATATCCTTCCAGCAAAGGTCATGCTTCTTCATCACTGAGCTGATGTATCTTACCTTACTCAGTGCTCCATATATGGAGGTCACCTTACTCAGTAACAGATGTGTTGTATGGAAACTCATTCTGTACACAGTTTAAAACTTGGACAATTAATTTTTTTATATTTTAATATATTTAGGTACAGCCCTCCTAATGATGCCAGCAAAGAAATTAGAAAAAAAATTGTTTATCTAGTATATTTTTCCAGTGTCAATGAATTCTATACTGGAGCACTGTAACTTTTTTCTGCTTAGGTATAAGGTATAATTCATATGTAGCTACATATGTATAGCTACATTACCATGTTCTAATGCTAATAGCACTCAACTAACCTCAGAGGCATTGTATACGTTGACATAAAGAAGAATGGGAAGAATCTCGGATTTACTTCTGGTTCCATGAAAAACTTTATCTTTCCTTTCAGAATCTCTGCCTAGACTATGTTTTTCCAGGGAACTATGTTTGAACTTCACAGATGTATCAAATAATGGATGATGGTATTTATCTCAGAGCTGCACACAATACTCCCTTGGCACAGCAGGTTTGGCTTATTGAGAGAATATAAATTAGTATGGCCCACTGTTTACAATCTAAGATGAAAAACAGCCTGGAGAGGTAGCTCAGCAGTTAAGAGCACTTGTTCTTGCAAAAGACTCAGGTTTCCATTTCCAGCAGCTCCATGGTAGCTCACAGCCATCTGTAACTCCAGTTCCAGGAGATCCAATGCTATCTTCTGGATCCTTGAGCAACAGGCACATACGCACAGCACACACCAGAAAATACTCATTAACATAAAATAAAAATAAATTTAAAAATAAAATAAAGTTTATTTATTAGACTAGAATGTATTTTAGCAAATAGTTATAACAATCAGAGTTCTAAATGTAGTCCACAAAATATTCATATTGATATTCCACTAGCTATGAAATACTTTTATTATTTGTGAAAGCTGTCATGCTATGCAGATAAGTCTTTGCTTAAGGTTTTGGAAGTCATGAGTCATTAACTTTGATGGACATATATTACATAATGTGAGTGAGATTAGTGGATGTCTCTAAGCTATCAAGTTATGTGAATATATGCATTCATTTTAGTAAAATATAAATTTTGAATTGATTTTACTATTTTTACTTACATGTATGTGTATGTGTTAATGTATTAGAGTACAGCACCCATGCAGGCCAGAAAAGGGTGTCAGAACCCATGGAACTTGAATTACAGGTTGCTGTAAGAAACCCCCATGTGGTTGCTGAGACCCTAACTTAGGTCCTCTGAAAGAGCAGGAAGTGCTCTTATTTGTTGATCCAGCTCTTCAGAGCTCAAATAAAATTGTAATTATTTTTGGAAGAAAATATCAGTTCTTGAATCCATGTAAGGCTTGTCATTCTACTGTTCGTATTATATTTTAAGTAAAAGAGAGTGCAAAGGCAAGCATATAAAACTCCTTGAATACTCTTTGGTTTTGTGCATGAGACTGTATTTGCTGTATTAAAATTCTCCTAGTTCAAATATATCCCTGATTCTAGTACTGAGCTGAGTGCATTCCAAATAGCAATGCAACTTGAGTTATGTTCCTTTGTTCTTCCAGTAGTTAGCAAAGCTGGGCAGTTGTAAGTAATCATTAAAAAAAATCCCTGCATAGTGTTCTTTGTTCTTTTCCCTTTCCAATGTCATATCAATTGGCCAGCTCCTTATCATTGACTTCCAATGACATGAATTTATAAAGGTAAAAGCCCTTTTTTATTGTTTTTGGTTTTTGTTTTCAACATGAATGTGAATATTATTTTGAAGATGTTGCGTGTGACCTGGCCTTGGGTAGAAACTTTCTCCTTTTAACCTTGTGCTCATTCTTTGCTTCCTGCCTCATAAGTAGCTGCCGCTCATCGGAACACTATTCAGAATGACAGGAGAAAGCTCCTTGGAATCTGTTAGACTCTATTAATTTCAAATGTCACTGCTATTGCCATTATTAATGGGACTTTGGGCAGAGAGGGAGGAGCAAGATGGAGCTTGACTGTACTAACATGCATGGACTACATATTGACTGCAAAGAAGAATTGTATCTTCCAGAAGAAAGTTCAGTTTCCTTGATTTACTAAGCAATAGAGAGAGAGCAATCTGGCTAAATGGAAAGGAATGCTTTGTTCTTTAACAAGCAGTTAGTTCTACCTGGAAGGGGAAAGAACTCTCTATCTCCCTTTTATAAATCTGCCCCTTGTTTTGTGCTCTTTAGACTTGAGTATGTCACAGAAAGGACGCCTCACAGACTCTGTCATGTTCTTGTTTCACTCTGCTTATACTTTTGCATATGCGTGAAGCACAATGAATATAACATAATATGAGGAGACAGATGAACTCAGAGAAGACAGACGCTGCTTTAATTTTTTTTTCTTCTTTCTACTCACAAAGAGAATATAATATTGGCTTATTTCATTCCAGGAATCCTTTAGCCCTTTCTGGCTTCACAGCATCCATTCAACATGTGTCAGTGCTAAGTGGACTCTGGCTGATTCTTTCATAGGGATATGACGTGTCTTTTGTCAGGAGAGTAAAGAAATTCCTCCTCTGTATTACTCTCCTGTTCTCTAAAGGAAATGGATGTGAGGAAAATGAAGGCCAGGTCAAAGCCATCTCTGTATTGTGCCACATGCTTCAGCCTTGTGCACTTTAGGATGATTGCACATTGCCCTGGATAGCACTCAATTATTTAAAGGGACTTTCCCTTATTGTTACAGCCAGCCCATGATTGAGTCCTTACTGTGATGCCAAGTTCCTCTGTCTCAGAGAGAAAGAAGGCAGTTGGGACATCAATTTGAGGTAGCAGACTGTAATTTGACAAGGAGAAAAGCACTGCACGGTTCTTTGGTGTAGTAAGGCCAATAGCAGAATGAGTGGGCAACTCTAACGGAACAGTGGAGGTGGGCTGCAGTAGATGAGGCAATGAGATAAGTGCAGATTCACTAATTATATGTTTACTATCCCTACCTTCGCAAACAGACATAGTGAATTCGATTGTTTTCTATAGAGTTTTAGATAGAATTTCTGCTCTGAAGCCCGAGGCTTCCATTTGAGTCATACAAGAAAACTGCCGGGAGAAGTTCAATTTAGTTAACTTCCAAGTTTCATTTTCTTTCCATACGAAATGGGAACCTTAATATCTAGTCCAGGTTTGTTCTTAAAATTAGGTGAGCTAATGCATGTGGAATCACCTCCCTAATGTGGTTATCAGGTCCATGATGAATATCAGTTCCCTTCTTTTGAAGCATGAAATATCATTAGAGAACACATAATGGCCATTTAAACCCAAGGACCAACATGCTCTGAAGGAGCAGTGACCTGCTGAGCAGTAGCAGATATGATAGAAACATTTATACCATCACTTGTTTTGGGAAAAGTACTTTAACTTGTCTTCCCTGTGGCAAGGGGCTAATGACGCCCATTCCAAACAGGTCTCTTCAGCCAAGTAGATAGACAACTCCAACAAATATTGATAACTGTAATTCCAGTTCTGACTGGAAACTGTTTTACTGTGCTTCTCCATCCATGGAGACAAGTTGACACTTCTAATAATGTAGCACTTTGAATTTCAGACCTCCTTGGGAATATGCATTGAATTAGTTGATTATGAAGATTATTAGCATGATGAATCATGCCTCTAACTTTATGAATTTAGATGAGCATTAATAGAGTGGTTAGAAAAACAGGGCTTGGTTGGAGTGAATATTTAAACTTGGAGAACACTTTTGTTAGATGAATCAAGAGATTTGGAATCAGGAGTTTTCACAACGTGATATATTTGCTCCTTTGCTTTATTTACTGCTGTATGCATGATGAAAAATCAGAAGGGCAAGTGGTAATGTGCAAAGAGAGGATAATGGAACCCTAATGCTTTATTACAACTTCTACACATGAAAGCTAATCCAGCCTCAGAACAGAGAGAGTTAATTTCCCTAATGCCCACATCCCAATACTGTTATAGTGACACCCATATTTTGACATACACAGGAGCAGGCACCACACTGAAACCACAGCAGAGGTTATGTTTGGCTTAGTAATATGCTATTTTACTTATTAAATTTGACTTGGCTTCAATGGATGTTGAGTGCCACCTCTTTTAGCAAATTAGAATAACACTGAGTTCCAGTATTATGCCATTTGCCAGTTGATTAGCTTGTGATTAGCCAGTTGTCTTGTTGCAAGCTGTCACCTAAGGGGACACTAGAAATGACTCTGCTATCTATTTTACATCTGGATAACACTTGAGAAAACATTGTAAAGGAATATATATATATATATTCTATTTTACTTTCTAGTAAATTATTTTTAACCTTAGCTCTTATTAACTTTAATTTTATAAAAATGTTCTATGTATTTTAGCAGTTTTAGTGAGGTATAATAAAATATGATTGTAGCTATTAGGCATTTACTTTTAATGAATAGTAGAGTTACATATATATTACCACTATTCAGTCTTAAATGGCACTAAGCTTCCCCTAATGTTCCTTATGTTTTTGTCATATTTTTTTTCGTCTCCAGTTAGAAGATGCCACTGTTGTGTTTTTAGCTATAAATATGAGTTTTCTGGGCACTTAAGAAAACTGAATCATCTAGCACTTAGGTGACACTCTTTTTTATATTATTTGATAAGTTAGTGTAATAATTTTGAGAGCCATCCATGGTAGAATACATTGATAGTTAATTTCTTTTGTTGGAGGAAGATTTTGAGTCATGGCTATACAATTTTGTGTCTTCCTTCAGATTATTCCCATTTACTACTCTAAATGTCTCTGCTGAAAAAAGTGTGTGCATGTTTTTTGTGTACCCATATAAACATTTCCTTTGGATGAACCTAAGGCTGTTGTTACTAGCCCATATGTTGGATTAATGCTTGATACTATCACTGCAAAATGTTTTTCTACACTAGCTCCATTGTTTCATTTGGTCCTTGGTAGTATATCAAAACTCCAACTCTTTGACATTCTTCCCAACATTTAATTTGTTTTTGTAAGAAAGTATGTTGTAACACTTCATCATGGCTTTGTTCCACAGTTATCTAGTTACAAAAGTGAATATTTTTATATGCTTATTGACCCTTTAAGTGTATTCTTTTAAAAAATATTTATTTATTACTTCAGGTTACATCTCCATCGCAATGTCCTCTTTCGGCCCCTCCCAGTCCCGCCATCCCACCCTCTACCCCCATCCCTTCCATCCCACTCTCTGGAGTGGAGTGTCCCTACATAACAGTCCCCTGACCCAGTTCAGCAGTCATATGAGGGCCAAGAGCCTCATCATACACTAGGGGCCTACAAGGCAGTACCACTAGGGAAAAGTGTCTCATTGACAGGAAAAAAGTCTATGTTCATGTTCTCTTTGGTATGTTGGTGGTAGTATAGGTATCCTGTACTATATGGCTAAAATCTGACTACAAGTGAATAGATGCCATGTGCATCCTTGTGGGTCTGGGCTAGCTCACTCAGGATGAGCTTCTCTAGTTCCTTCCATTTTGCTGCAAATTCTATGATTTCGTTGTTTCTGATAGCTGAGTAGTATTCCATTGTTAGATGAACCACAGTTTTTTAATCCATTCTTTGTTTGAGGAATGTTTGGGTTGTTTCCAATTTCTAGCTATTACAAATAAGGCTGCTATGAACATAGATGAGGAAACTTCCTTGTGATTTGGTGAGGAATCATTTGGATGTATACCCAGAAGTGGTATGGCTGGGTCCCAAGGCAGAGCTATTCCAAGTTTTCTAAGATATCGCCATACTGACCTCCATAGTGATTGCACAAGCCTGCACTCCCACCAGCAATGGAGGAGAGCTCCCCTTTCTCCACAACAGCGCCAGCATGTGCTGTCATTTGAGCTTTTGATCTTAGCCATTCTGACAGGTGTGAGATGGAATCTTAGAGTTGTCTTGAGTTTCATTTCTCTGATGATTAAGGATGCTGAGCATTTCTTCAAGTGTCTCTCAGCCATTAGGAATTCCTCCTTTGTGAATTCTCTGTTTAGCTCTTTTCCTCATTTTTGATTGGATTTTTTCTTAGTAAAATATCAATTTAATTATAATTTTCAAAAGTATTTCTCTTTGTAAGCACGACTTAAGATTTTTATTTCATGTCTAAACACACCTGTGTAGCTCACTACAAAGAATTCCTTCTAGGTTTTCTTCTATGGTTTTCAATCATTTTAACTGTTACATAAAAGCTTATTTTATTCTTTGCTAATTTTATATGTAATTACTACATATGTAGGCTGAGGTTTTTTTAGTGTTAATGTATAGTTACCTAAAATATCTGATAATATGACTAACATCGTATCAACTAAATATCTTGGCGCTTTAGTAAAATAATTAATAGATCATAAATATAACGGCTATATTGGAATTGGTTGTATTCTGTTTTTATCAATGTCATTTGAAAATAAAATCTGAAATCTCTTTTATATGTTATCCAATATAGTTACTTGTCAAAATATCTTTGGTTAGGATTGGCCATTATCTACTCTGAATAAATTTTAAAGGTTTTTTTTTTAATTTGCCAAAATATCTGTTGAGATTACAATAAGGATATATCAAATTTACAGTCCATTGGGATGGATGGATACTTCTAGATTACTTGGTGTTTTGATCTATGAGGATAAACAATTTCTGTTATTTTTATTTTTTAATTTCCATTAGTTATATATTCTTTTATTTTCAGTCTCTGGATTTTGTTTCTATTGGGGAGAAATAAAATGTTTCTATGTGTCAGTATTACATGTTGAGAAATTGCTTTGCACATTTATTTGTATCAATGAATTTTCTGTTTTTTTAAAGTATTGTCTATGTATAGATCATATTTTCTGAAGTTTATTTCTTAGCTTCTACCTTGGATTGTCTGGGCTGACTGCAAATTTTACTTTTGTTTTTATTAGAGGTTGCAAAAACAAACACATTTATTATTTCCCTAGTTTGGTGATGAACCAGTCATTTCTTAAAATCAAGGATTATATTTGCTGTGTTCTCATTATAATTATTTACTTTAAATATGAGAGTGTTCAGACTATCCTTTGCTGAAGAGCTACATGGTAAATTGGATCTTCATTTACTTAAATGCTTCTGATGTACTTATCAAGATAACATTATTTTGTTCTTTATTAACATGGTATACATAATTGATTTTCAAGAACTAAATTAGACATGCCTTTTTAGACCAAATCTCACTTGGTCTTACATATGATTTTGTTGATATGTTTCTGAACTCAGTTTCCTAACATTTTGCTGACAGTGCTGTTCAAGTTTTCCCATTGTTAATAATTATCTGTGTATTTATTCTATTTTTGAGAACGAAGTGTTGACAGGTCAAGCTTGAGTGAATTATCTGTTTACAATTTCATTTCTGTAACTGCTGTAGTTACATATAATTGTTTGACTGTCTTATTATTTATATGTACATTTCAATTGGTATATCTTCCTGAATTACAAACTGACATGTACATGTTATAATTTTTATTCTATTTTTATTTCTGTGTATGTGTTTGTGCTTCTGTGTGTGTGTGTTGGGGGGGGTGCCTGAGGAGGGCAGAGTGAGTGTCAGATATACTGAACTTGCAACTGTAAATAAAAATGGTTTTGAGTTGCTTGATATGGTGCTGGGAACCAAACTCTGGTTCTCTGTAAAAAAAAAAAAAAAAAAAAAAAAAAAAAAAAGAAAAAACAGTAAATGATCCTTACAGACGAGCTATTTCTACAGACCATACAAGTGCATTTTAGCTGGCATACCTTCCTGAAGTACTGATAGGCTTTTCATATTTGATTGGCACATCCTTTGAAGTATGGTAATATGTCTTTTTATTGTCTCTAAAACATTTCTTATCTTCCATTCAGTAAATTTTGTGAGATTAGCTTCACTTATTTGCATCATGCAGCTTTTTTCTTTTAACTCTCAACTTTATGTGTGTCTTTTTAAAAGAAAATATGGATCACTGGATAGGCATATATTTGAATACTGTTTTCCTACTGTAATTCTTGCTATTTGCACTGGACTGGCTTTGAATTTTTGTTTCTCCTGCTCTTTTTCCTTGACTGCTAAAATTAGAAGTGTTGGTTACCACATGTATGTGGATGTAATGTTAAGTCTGATCAAGCAGCTCAGGCATTTTGAAATAGATATTTAGACTATTTATATTTAATATCTTAAATAGTTACAGTTAGTTGTTATGTTTGTTCCATTTCATGTTACTTATTTTCTTTTGCTTTTTCATATTAATCTCATGCCATTTTAATTCACTTGACTGTGCAAACTTTCTGAAAGTTTGCTCTTCATTACATTATCCAAACTTATCACAATCCTCTCCACATTTACTGCATTTCAGAAATAGTAGTTTTATAAATCTTTATTCCCATATGATCATATTCCTTCCCTAATTTGCTACATTGCACATATTTAAAAGTGTATTTGAGTGATTCCTCATATAACACCACAGCAGTCATGTAATTTTATTTAATAGCATTATACACTATTTTACATTTTAAGAAGACAATGAAGAAGGGAATATCCTCACAAAGGATTTTTGCAATCAGTTCTTCATTTCTATAAATTTGAATTTTTCTCTAATGTCTGTTTTCTTCTGGTTTCTTTTATCATTTATTTCAGTATATGTCTAATACCATCATATTTTCTCCATCTCTGTTTGCTGAGAAAACATGTTTTATCTACACTTTGAAAGACAGTTGATACTGGCAATGGTGTTTTCAGGAACTAGTATATTTCAATCTATAAACCATGTCATTCCATGACTGTACAGCCTATACTTTCTTTTCCAGAAGTTACACTGGAACTTCCTTGTGCATATAGCCTCAAATTCCCTCATTTTCAGCAATGTGTCTCTGGCATGCAGCTTTATAATATGATGTGCATATGAACAACTATGATATGTTAAATATGAATGATTTCTGCATTAACTTTCTTACATACTGTGTACATTAGTGTTCACATTTTGAATTGCTTTAATTTCTTTTTTTTTTATTTCTTCAAGTTACATCTCAATCTCAGTCCCCTCCCTATTCCCCCTCCAGTTCCACCCTCCCACCATCAACCCCCATCCTCTTCCCTTTTTTTTTTCTTTTAAATTTAAGGTATATCTTATCTCCCCCTACAGTTTCCCTTTTCAGCCCAACAAATGGCTCTTTCTCTTATAATAATAAATACAATACAAAACAACAAAGGTAATTAGGCCACAGTTATGAGGGTTATATGGCTTAGCGTACATTCCCAAAGTCCAGTCCATATGTATTTCGTACCTGACTTTAACATTCCACTATCTAACCATCTCCATGAGTTTAAAGTTCTATATCTGACCCAACATTCATACTAACTTGCAACACAATTTTAAAAGTATCTTCTTAGATCTATAACACTCTCTTGACTCCTAAGCAACTCAAAATTTAATTATGAGACTCTAGTTATCTTTCCTTCAACCACCTCAGAGACCTGAGAGGGATAAATATATCTGATTTTATAGGACCTGCACAGGGCCTGCAGCTTCCCAAACTAAGAAATGACATACCAGGGCTGACTGGACACTTCCCATTTTCTCTCCATACATTACAGCATCGATCTTCAGTTATATGGCCCCGTTTCTCTGACAGACATTGATTGTAGAGCAGGGGTTATGAAGGACTTACCTACCCTTTCTTGGCAGAGCTAGGCTGTCAACTTACCTGCTTCCAGGTTTTGCCCTTTTTGGACAGCATTCTGTCTACAGTTGGAGCAAGGGACTTTTCCTACCAAGAGATAGGCTTGCGACTAACTCAATCATCTCCCACTGGAGATTCTTCAATGCTCATCTTCTACTTGGAGGAGAATAGGGGGTGCTGTCAGAAGTTGATATGTCTTGATATAAAAATATCTAAAGTTATGAAAACATCTTTGAATGCCATATTCTGTAGATCTCTTGAGGTTTTTGAAGAGGCCTTATCTATCTTTATATTAGGGTAAGCAAATGTTGCTTGTCTCATAGCAGGTTTATTTCTGATTAGCTTAGAAAGTAATTAAAATAGGCTGTCATAGTACCTAACAGAATGACTGGCTTGCATAACCATTAGTTTGCATTTCTTAATTATCCTAAACAATTTATGACAATTAGTAGTAAAAGGCCGAAACATCCCATTTCATTTTTTTTTCTTTACCTCCTAACCCTTCCATCCCATTTTTCTGGGGTGGGGTTTCCTTATATAACAGTCCCTCATCTCAGTTGAGAGGTCATATGAGGGCCAAGACCCTCCTCATTCACTGGGGGTCTATGAAGCAGATACCTTAGAAAACTTGGAGTAGCTCTACCTCAGGACCCAGCCATACCACTTCTGGGTATACACCCAAATGCCTCCTCACGGAATCATAAGGAAGTTTCCTCATCTATGTTTATAGCAGCCTTATTTGTAATAGCTAGAAACTGGAAACAACCCAGATGTCCCTCAACCGAAAAATGGGTTAAAAAACTGTGGTACATCTACACAATGGAATATTATTCAGCTATCAGGAACAATGAAATTATGCAATTTGCAGCCAAATGGATGGAACTAGAAAAGCTCATCCTGAGTGAGCTAACCCAGACTCAGAAGGACGCATATGGCGTCTATTCACTCATAGTAGGATTTTAGCTATATAGTAGAAGGTATCGATACTACAACTAACACACCAAAGGGAACTTGGACATAGACTTCTTATGTTTAATTATTATTATTATTTTTTTATATATTAGTTATATTTTTTTCTATTTTTAGTTTTTTTTATCTATTGTCTGCTTATTGGTTTGTTTGTTTAGTAGTTCTCTCTCCCTGGCAACGAGACACTTTTCACTGATGGTACTGCTTTGTGACCCAGCCTGAATTACTGTAATTTTATAAGGAAGTTTGCATGGTTCCCTTTTCTTTTCTTATTTTTTCTTGTAAAATACATATTTTTAATGTAAAATACAGTTACACGCATTTTGGTACACTTGATGGTTTCTCACAAAACTCAGAGATTTTAGTTGCTTTTTTTTCAAATCTGTTCTACCACATCTTCAAATTGAATCATTCCTACCAAGATGACTTTAAATTTGTTAAATTTTTATTTTGTGACTTCTAAGACATTCAAACTTATCTCTTAAGTTTTCATTTCATTTTATAAAGTTTATACTCAAGAATTTTAATGTATGTGTGTCCTATCATTTACTTGATATTTGTAGGGGGTTAGATAAATTAGATTTAGAAAATATATAGGGGTTTCTAATACTGTCTCTTAATTTGGGGCATGAAGAGCATTATCAGTATGTGGACTAAAAACAGGAAACAAACAGGAGACTTAATAGACTGAAAAACAAGGTTGAAGTCAGGAAAAACAGGAAAGACTTAATGGACTTGAAGAAACAAAGTATCTGGCCTGATATTGTTTTCAGCTGCTAAGTGGGTGGAGCCCAAATTAAGCTGAAACAGAGTTCCTCCTATTTAAGGACAGTGCATGGAGCCCAGAAGAAGAAGAGGCCCCTGATGCTAGAGAGCTCCAAGAGTCCTGCTGAAAAAAGGGCTGGCCATTGATAGCCAGCTCTTTCCCTGAAGCAGAAAGAAGCCGGTGAGCAAAGAAAGCCTGAGCAAGACACCAAAAGGCCAAGGACTGGACCCTGTGGCTCAGCTTTTGCCTGGAGGGGTTTGATCTGTCTGATCAGTGGCCTAGGGGAAACTGTGCCTGGCTTTGGGGACTGAGGCAGAGCAGCTGAGCTCCTGATTCAAAAGAAGTAAATTGGCCTGCAGACGGCTGTGGTCTCCCACAGAGAAGAAAGCATGAAGCCTTATTTAAGGTGAGACTGCAATAACCAACTTACCCTGAAGAACCTGCATCTGAGAGATCCAGACTGCTAAGTGCGTTAAAGAATCTACAACAAAGAGTGTGTTCCTGACGACTGAGGCCTTGCCCCAGAGACTGTATCATTCTAAAAGGTTAGAAAAATAATTATCAATAGGTTTAGTGGATAGGTTAAAGGGGTTGTAGGAATTTATAGGATTAATAGTTAAGAAATTGTTGGTGTTTGTTATAAGTGAATTTAGTAATAAATAAATAAGTGATAAATAATAATTTAAAAGATCAGTTACATATATTCCTCAATCTGCACACATTTTTAACTATCAGTATATTAATAAACCCCTGCTTCCAGTTCTTGAATCATGTTCATAATATAGTTTTAAAATATTTGCTGATTCTATCATTTGAATGCACAGATGGCAATTTTTTATGTTTATTTATTACTTCAGGTTATATCTCCATCACAGTACCCTCTTTCCACCCCTCCCAGTACCGCCCTCCCACTCTCTACCCCTATCTCTTCCATCCCACTCCTCCGGAGTAGAGTGTCCCTACATATCAGTCGTCTGCCCCTGTTCAGCAGTCATATGAGGGCCAAGTGCTTCCTCATACCCTGGGGGACTACAAGGAAGCTCCACTAGGGAACAGTGTCTCATTGATAGGTAATAAAGTCTATGTTCCTGTTCCCTTTGGTGCATTGACTATAGTATAGTTATCCTGTACTATATAGCCAAAATTTGATTATAGGTGAATAGATGCTGTGTGCATCTTTCTGAGTCTGGGTTAGCTCACTCAAAATAAACTTCTCTAGTTCCATTCTTTGACAACAAATTGCATGATTTCATTGCTTCTGATGGCTGAGTAGTATTCCATTGCGTAGATAATACTACCACAGGTTTTTTGTTTGTTTGTTTGTTTTTATCCATTCCTCAGTTGAGGGACATCTGGGTTGTTTTCAGTTCTAGCTATTGCAAATAAGGCTGCTATGAATATAGATGAGGAAACGTCCTTGTGGTTTGGTAAGGGATCATTTGGATGCATACCCAGAAGTGGTATGGCTGGGTCTTGAGGTAGAGCTATTCCAAGTTTTCTAAGACATCGCCAGAATGATTTCCATAGTGGTTGTACAAGCTTGCATTCCCACCAGCAATGGAGGAGTGTTCCCCTTTCTCCACAACCTCACTAGCATGTACTGCCATTTGAGTTTTTGATCTTAGCCATTCTGATTTTTTTTTTTTTTACTTTTTGTTTCATTTTAATAAACTTTATATTTTTTCGTTTCAATATCCATGTCTCTAGCACATGATGATAATTGCTAAGGTTTGGTTCATACCTCCAATATGAGAATATGTAATGGACCCATAAGAATTTTCTAGCTTTGGGGAGAAGAGTGCACTAGATGGTTATAATCCACAGGATTGGGTATCTTAAGTATTTCACAATGGCATTTCACAGATGAAAGTGCAAGAGCATCATATACCTGCCTTCCTAAATAAAATAGCTCTGGAATTTAAACTGTACTTGGAAAGATAAACAAAAATAGCAAGATAATATTAAAAGTGACTTTTATTTTGTATTTCCTTAGCTAGACATTCTACTTGGAAAATAGTTTTCTAACCTATAAAATCCTTGTATACAATTACTGTTTCTTAGTATAATCCTTATAATCTTAAATAAAACCAAATAAAGACTGTTGTGAGATGGAATCGCATAGCTGTTTTGAGTTGCATTTCCTTCATGACTAAGTATGTTGAGCATTTCTTCCCATGTCTCTCGACCACTAGAGATTCTTCCTTTTGAATTCCTGGTTTAGGTCTGTACCCCATTTTTAGATTGGATTATTTGGTTTGTTGCTTCTTCATTTATTGAGTTCTTTATATATTTTGGATATTAGCCTTCTGTTGTATGTAGGCTTGGTGAAAGTCTTTTCCAATCTGTAGGCTGCCATTCTGTTCTAATGTCAGTGTCCTTTGTCTTACAGAAGCTTTTCAGTTTCATAAGGTCCCATTTATTGATTGTTGGTCTTAGAGCCTGAGCTATTGTTTTTCTGTTCAGGAAATTGTCTCCTGTGCCTATGAGTTCAAGGCTTTTCCTTACTTTCTCTTCTATTATATTTAGTGTGTCCAGTTTTATGTTAAGGTCTTTGATCCACTTAGACTTAAGTATTGTTCAGGGTGATAAATATTGGCCTATTTATATTCTTTTACATGTTGACATCCAGTTAAAGATGAATAAATTTAAGATCCATGTGCTATAATTATAGTGACATGACTGAATTCTTGGCATGGTCCGTGTAATAGTAAGTATTTGTAGGCATCAGTGTATAGTATTCTCCAAAAAGACATAAATATTTAGGTTGAAATAAATTATAACACTAATATAAAATATAATAAAGGTCAGTAAAGTTGAAGAGTTCATCTATGACAGTGGAAATAAAAAAAATACAATTTTAATTTTTTTTTTTAGAATTTAATATGTAAAATTTAGAAAGTTAAACTTATTTTGCAAATGGAAGGGATGCATGCATCAAATATCCTGTCTAATTTTCTAATCTCAGGGAACCTGTGGTTTCATTTTGTCATTTATTTAATAATAGAACAAAGAAAAGGAACTAAATTCTATTGGTAGCAGGATGTCATCCAAAAGTAGAAACTGTATCTTCCCAATAAAAAGATAATAATTCTCTATGGAACCCATGGAAACTTACATCAACTCCTAAGTTTGCTTGTTTGATTGTTTGTTTAATAAATGCTCTTGTGATTGGAGAACCAGCCTCTGTTCTCAAAGTCTATAGTGTCAATCACTACAATGCTGACCATTCCAAGTCAAGAACTGTATATTAGTCACAGACTGTAGACAATGCAAATGCAATTGCTTGATAGATAAGTTGAAAGGGAACTGAGAATGTTGCCTCAGTCCCCTAATTATCTGGCAATAAAGGTTGTATTACCATTGATGTTTCTATTTATTGTTTTGTGTACAAGCATATAAACATCTTATAATATATATGAGGTTTATTTGAGGTGATTTATAAACATCTAGCTTTTTGTTCTAAAATCTACTTATGTACAAGAATACTGAGGAATACCTTGAACAAACCAAAAAAATGTTCTTAGTAAAGTTTGAATATTTATGTTTTCATCATCTGCGTAGAGGAAAAGAGCTCTGTTATATGTCTACACTCAATTCCTGATTAAAACATTCTCAAGTACCACATTTGATATGAAATATGTCATTGACAGTGTTGCTTCTTGGTTAAGGACATGAGACTGTTCAGACTCAAGTTATCATCACCCTTCTGCAGATTACCTTACCATCTTTAAGTACCTAGCAGGGTGGTAGGAAGTGTTTGTTTTAAAAAAATGGTCACAAGGTGCACCTAGTGTAAATTTTCAGAAATACACACTTCTGGGGGCAATTCTCTACTAAGGTGAAGATATTATACATGCATAATTGATAGTTATTGACAGGTACATTCTTCACCAACAATCTCAGTTCCCTTTGAACTCCTACATTTTACTAAGGTTCATATTCTGAACCTTACTGTCTTAGTGTTTTATTGTTGTGAAGAGAAAACATGAGCATGACAACTCTTATAAAGAAAGCTGGGAAGGGGGGAAAGAGGACAATATGATGGAGATGTAACCTGAAGCAACAAATAAATACATTTATTTAAAAAAAGAAAAAGAAATAGGTAAAAAAAAAAAAAGACATTTTATTGGGCCTCACTTACAGTTTCAGAGATAGTGAATTATCATCATGGTAGGGATTATGGTGGCATACAGGCTGACAAGATGCTTGGCAACTTGCTGAGAATTCTACATCCAGATCTGTAGCCAGCAGGTAAAGAGAGACACTGGATCTTTCTTGAGCATTTGAAAACTCAAAGCCTAACCCCTGTGACAGTTCCATCCAACAAGGGCACAACTCCTCATCCTTCTCAAATAGTGACACTTGGTGATGACCAAGCATTCAAATATATGAGCCTTTTTTTTTGGGGGGGGGGACGTATTCTTATTCAAACTTCCACACTTGCTAAAACTACCTTTGTAATAAGAAATCACTATCTATAAGGGTCATTGGAATCCTGATATCATGAGTTAAAAGTATGAAAAATTGTTACTAATTTTTTATAGGAAAACAAGTTCATGAAGAATGGTGGTATCAAAATATATTTTTCTCTTTCCTCTTTCTCTCTTTCTTTCCCTCTCTTTCTCTTCATTGTAAAAAAGAGGATTGAAGGATATGGTGATTTCTGAAAGCTGTCTCCTGGAATTCCTTTCAGTTAGAGAAATGTGTCAGTCTGCCACCTGCTACAGACATGCTGGCATAAAGATTTCTGCATATGGCAAAGGCATGCATGATCCTGTTGGCTGTTCTAGCTTGAGATCCTCATTAATTACATCACTACAGTTTGTCTTAGAACAAACAGCTCTCATGATGTTAGACTCAGGCCAAGCTATCTGTTGTAGAAAAATATTAGTGGGGAAAGATAGCATTATATCAACTTATACAATTTGTCTCTTTAAGAATTCTTGCCTTTCCTTTATTGATGTGTTAGGAAGGCACCCCAAGTGTTGCATTTAAATGGACAGTCATGCAAAGACTCACAACCTTCTTTAGATATTTAACAAGGGATGGGATGACAAAAAATGTCAAATTGCTATGAAATTTGAGCTATGATATTAAATTTAGTTCTAATTATTGGTCTCAGCTTAGTGTCAAGTCAAAATTGTTTTTAATTCTAGAAAATATGTCACATATTTATTTGTTTTTAGTGTATTTTTCAAGTTCATTTAATTTTCACATTGATTTTATGAATTGTTATGAACAGCATGATATATGTATATATCATGATATATATGCTGTAGAGTGCTCTAATCAACCTAGTTCACATATGCATTACATCATATGACTTATATTTATATGGTGGGTACTCTCAGCATCAACTCTCTTAGCACTTCTGAAGAATGTTCGTGCTTAACACACCCTCTAGAATTTACCGAATAGAGAAAGTTTTTATCAGTACATATTGTTAGTATGTTCCCAATTGTTTTGTTGATTGGTAATAACTGCACTTTATCAGAATATTCAAAATACAAAGCTCACAAGAAGAGTGAACATGTGCAGCCAAGCTTGAAGACTTGAGTTCAATGCTGGGACACATTTGGTAGGAAAAGGGAATTAACTACCACAAACTGCCCTCTGCTTCCACACATGTCCCATGTCATTAATGTATACACACAGACACATAATTTAAATAAGTAAATAAATGGGATATTTTTTGAAAAAGAATGTGATAAGCATGAGCCTTCTTTAAGTAATGCATGACTTATGAGAGAATCAGGAATTTGAGCCAATGACTACATTCTGAATACCTGACTTGCTTGAAAACTGATACACTCTTCTCCAACTAAAGAAAAAGAAAAGTTCAGGCAGAGTATTTTGGGCAGAACTTCCTAGTATTTTCTGTGAGTCTGTGATAGGACACTGCATTTGCTTTTCAGATTTCCCTACAGGTAACAGCGACTGTATTTTCTGCTTTCTGATCTCAAAGAAGCATCAAGATTGAAATCCAGACCATCTGTTGGCACAGAGAAGTGGAGTGTTTGTCAAGCACTTGCTTTCATATTTCAGTTCATCCCTATACCGTCTAGTGACCTAGAGATAAATACCTACAGTTTTTTTTTTCCAGAAGGAAACAGGTACCTGTCAATATGTGTAAACATTTAAAGTGACAAGCCAACTCTCTACATCATCTCATTGAGATTTCTTCATTCTCTTTCCAGATAGCCATGAGTCTCTCATCTAATTCAAAAGGGCAGTTGCTTAGGTTTTCATTTTCCGTGATAGTTTTATACACCAGTCACATGGTTTTAAGGATTTCTGCAGAAAATAGCTTAAAGTAAATAAAGAAAGAAATATATTTAATTTTAGGTTCAAAGCTGGAATGGAAATGTAAGTCTGGTTTCTATTAAAACATAAGCAGATAAAAGTGGTAGAAGTCATGGTTGCCTATTAAGCTCTTCTCCTGATGTTTATCCTCAAAGTCAGTTGGAATACAGTCATAGACTCGGTGTAAGTCTAATAAGCCACTGAGCTGATGGCATTGCACCAAAGCTGACTGACCTGTGGTAACATGAGTCAGTATTCATGAGACTGGTTGTACTTGAGCCTTGACTGATCAGATCTGGAAAGAATAGGCAGAATAGAAGCCACACGGGAGTTAAAGTACTGAGAAAATAACATGGTTTCCCACGTAGAGCAATTAGTACAGATCTTTCAGAAATTCATGTGAGAACTTCCAGGGCAGGAACTACCAAACACAAAAGGGAATGAAAACTGAATATCCATCAATGGTCAGTGTGATTATGAAATGAGGTTATGTGATATAATGTAAAAAAAAAAAAAAAACACATCAATTTTGCCATACATTGTAATCTGGTGTTTTGCTGATCTAAGAAGTTAGACATCAGCCTCATTTTACCCCTGCGAGATTTTCCTAACCACCCAAGTTTTCACTTGACCAAAGATAATTTTAGGAACAATGATAAATTCTGAGTTGTTGAGGGAATTGAGATATTTAATGAAAACTTTAAATATAAATAATGCACTTTAAGAGATTTTCAGGAGGAAATAAAGTGAAGATAACTTTGTTTTCTCCTCTCCTCCTCATCCTCTCTTTCTCTACTTCTTTGTCTTTCTGTTTACCTCTTCCTTCACATTATCTTCCTGCCCCAATCTCTGTACAATGTAGGGATTCTCCTTACACTTGTATCTTTTCCAGCTTAATTTTAATTTCTTCATTTTTAACCTATGTTTCTTTTAGAAGACAGGTTTCCCAAATGTGTTGCAAACAAATAGGTCTTTATACCTTAATAGTTTAAAAAAATTGCATGTATTTATTTGCTTACTTATTTCCATATGTGTGTAGATGCACATGAGCATAAGGTGCATGTGGAAGCCAGGGAAGAACTTCGAGACATTGATTCTTTTCTTCCCCTAAGTAGTCCTAGGGATAGGTCTCAGGTTGCAAGGTAGGTGGAAGCTCATTTACCCACAGAACCATCTGTCCAGCCTAATGTCTTATTTTCTGGTTGTTCTAAAGTTGTAAGTATCATGTCTCAGTTTACATAGAAGCATATTTTATGATTAGTGAACATTAAAGTGCATGCTGTACTTGATGTTTACCATTGGAGCATTGGAGCCATTCATCTATGCATCTTCTCATCCACATGAAATGGCAGCCAGGGTGATAGCAAAAAGGTTCCTTTGTTTTCACAATTCTCTAGAGTTACAAAGTGTGTTTATATGCTGTCTCTCCAGTGCATTTCCAACCACTGAAAACTAAAAACCGTAAAGTGTACTACAGAAAATATAAATTCATAGTTTAGAGAAGGCCTAAATTGCTTTACTCAAGTGAAGTTCTCTAAAAACTATCATTGTTCTTCTGTAAAAGTACTCTTATCATCATTCTTAATGCTACCATTCCTGTTTTAATGGAAATAGTAAACTATTTGACAAACTCCAACACCCCTTCATGGTAAGAGTCTTGGAGAGAGCTGGCATACAAAGACCATACCTAGAAATATTAAAGGCAATATACAGCAAGTCTAGCCAACATCTAATTAAATGGAGAGAAACTTAAAGCATTTCCCCTAAAATCAGGGACAAGTCAAGCTGCCCACTCTCCCCATATCTCTTGAGCACAGTATTTGAAGTTCTAGCTAAAGCAATAAGACAGCTAAAGGAGACCCAGTCATTCCACTCCCTGGCACACATCCAAACGATTCCTCACCAAACCACAGGGACATCTCCTCAACTATGTTCATAGCAACTTTATTTGTAATAGCTAGAAACTGGGAACAATCCAGATGCCCCTCAACAAATGGATAAAAAATAAAAATAAAAAAACTGTGGTACATTTACACAACGGAATACTACTCGGCTATCAGAAACAAGAAAATCATACAATTTGCAGCCAAATGGATGTAACTAGAAAAGCTCATCCTGAATGAACTAACTGAGGCCCACAAAGATGCACATGGCATGTATTCACTTATAACTGGATTTTAGACATATAGTAAAGGATAACTACCCTACAACCAACAGACCAAAAAGAATTGGAACAAAGATTTTGTTACCTGCTAGTGGGACAATTGGCCCTAGTGGAGCTACCATGTAGGCACTCAGTGCAAGAGGAAGCTTTTAGCCCTCATATGAGTGTTGAACTAAGGGGTATGATATGTAGGGGGACCCCACACTGGAGGATTAGAATTAAGTGGGAGAAGGGAGAGAGGGTGGGACAGGGAGGGATAGAAGGAGGGGACTGTGATGGAGATGTAACTTGAAGTAATAAATAAACATAAACAAATTTTAAAAAGGAAATATTAAACTATTAATAGATAGCATTTATATATGTTACTTAAATAGTTCATAAAAGTATTAATATAATATTATCCACTGGATATTTTGATGGGTTTCATTTAATTATCAACTCTGGTTCTCACAAACAAATAGGCACAGCTTCTGTTATTCTTTTCCTGTTTAAGAAATAAGGAATCCAACACAGGTCATGAAATCACTCACTCAAGATCACACAACCAGCAATTAGTGGAAACAAGGTACAGGTCCAGAGCAGTCTGGTGCCTGTTTCATTCCAGAGAATGGAAACATTGGGCCTCAGGCATACAGCTGGCAGCTGCATGATCAAGAACGCAGATTTTTATCCAAAACCTTTCAGAGTTTATTTATTATCCAGCAATATGATAATTTCTCAAATACATCTTTAGCTGAAGTTCCTACACAAGAAGATAAGAAATCTTCAGTCTTGCCATGTTCTGGTACTCCCAAGTTTAGAACTCTCTATTGGATTATTAGAGGCATGTGATCCACTATCTGAGAAGTGGAGATGAAGAAACCATTAAGCCCGCAGCAGAGACCTGGGGTGTATCACACAACTGAAAGCACAGGTCTTTCTCCTATAATAGGAACTTACATATGCCACAAAAAGGGATGGCACAATCTTCAAGTCTTCTCTCCTCTCAGGGAAAGGCTGTGAAAATACAACTTAGTTTTTCATTATAGAGCAAGATCAATGTAGGAGGTATCTTCCTGGAGTTAATGATGTCACTACAGAGAGGGATCAGTAGAGATGAAATAGAAAAACAATCATCAGTGTATTCAGGTCATTTGCATGCCTACAGCTGTTTCTCTAGATAGTCTTAGGATCACAGGGTTTCAAGTGATGATAAGACCTGAGAAGTGAAAGCCATCCAGTAAACTGTATCAAGATAGATCCCACCAGAAAGAACATTGTGAAAATTAATACACCGCTGTCTGGTAGACATGCTGAAATGTATCTCTAATTCAACAATTTGAAAACAAATTCTTGGATTATTGATGCTGTCAATGTGTTGGATGAGATATGGAGATAAGTAGAGATTGACCAGTGTTACAGCAGGTGCCCAGGAAGTCAGTTGTTCATTTTGAAAATAATCACATCTAGTTTTCTTTGAGGAATGGGGATTAAAAGGAAAAGAAAGTATCCTTTTGTGTTATTAAATATTAAGTATAAATGTAGTTATAGAATGCTTTAAAATATCATATGTCCACATGCATAGGATATCACTTCAAATATTTTATTTATGGGAGGAGTAATAAGCCAGTCAAATTGATACAATAAATAACCATCATAGTTAAACATCCTAGGGAGTACTCTCATGAGCCAACATCTATCCAGTGACTCAAATGATGTGATGACACAAAGTTTCATTTTCTTTATACTACAGAGCTTCAGTCCGTAAGGTCAGATATTCTCAGTTTTATTTGGGATAACTAATAGAGGATCTTGACTCAACATCTCCTTTCCCACAAATTGACAAAAAGCATCCAGCTCGTGATAAATGTAGGTGACATGAAATACACCAAACTATTCTGGAGAACTAATAGAGGGATTAAGGATTAGCTTTGCATTATTCCCTGTTCTTGAACATGAAATGAGTTCAGTATTTCTATGTTTTATCACAACAAATGTGTTCTATATTCCTCCTTTAATTAGAAAAGAGTCAGTATCACATATATATGGAAGGTACCTGAGGTAATCAACTTCCAAAGAGAAAAGCCTTATTTGGCTCACCATTTTACAAGTTGTATGTCATGGTCATCATTTAGGACCATTGATTTGGTGGCACATTAATATGGGTGACAACTGCCGAGCAAAACACCTATCCTGTATCTGGGAAATAAATTATAAATAATAAACAGACCCTGGAGAGGCACTGTACCTAAAGAGTTCTCAAAAATACCTACTGCTAACAGACATCTTCCCCAGATCCATCATTCAGTAGAGCCAAGGTGTGAACCATGGCTTCAGCATGTGGATCCATGCACTGCTTTCCTCGTGTGACCAGTTGGGGTGGCCATCCAGAACAGACACTATTTCAAGAAGAAAATTTGAATCCTGAGTGACCAAACTTTGAATTGTCAACTCCAAATGGAGCTAATATATCCAATATTTATTGAATCATATAAAGAAACCAGTAATTATTCTTCTTTAGGGGCTGCTTTAGGTATTTCTTCAACCAGGACAATATGTGATAGTAATGATTATGTAAATATTATACTGTGTTAAGAGTTTTTGTTCTGTGTGTTTTATATTATTGCTTCTGGCTTTGTGTTTTTACGGAATTCCCATGTGTGCAAAAAGTGAATGTCTGCATCTCTATATTTTTTCCTATTCTTGGTTTCTTTTCCTTCTGTTTGTTCCTATTGTTCTTTTCTGATGTGTTAGTTGAATATCTTATTTTTTTAAACTATTATCCTTTAGAACTCCACTGTTTTCTAATGAGAGAGAGGAAGGGGGTGGATTCCATAGGAGCAGAGGTGGAGAGGGACTAGAAGTAGAGGTAAGGGAAATACTCAGATGTACTGTATGAATGAAAGTGTTTTCAAAAACAAAAATAGATTTTATACTTAGATAACTTTTACAGACACAAAAAAAATATCTTGAGTATTCTCAAAAAATATCTGGAATATTCCCCCAGGATCCCCTGCTATACAATCTATACATGAAGTAAGGTAATAACTTGGAAGTTTTGAGAATCACCTGGCTTATGATTTATCCAACTTTAAATTAAACTGATTCAACTGGGTAATAAGGATAATGATGACACATGCTTAGGTACAGCACAGTGGAAGGATAAAAAGGGTATTCCCTTTGCTTTTGTAGGCTTCAAAGAATGCTTATTAGCCAAGTGACTGATACATCACCTTGAGTAGTGTCATTAAACATGTGAAAATCAAGGGTAGTTATGAAACTATATCAGTTACGTGCTGCACATCTCAAGGAAGTAAGTAGCTTAAAGAAATCTGGGTCACTGGAGAAGCCAAATTTTTTGGAAGTATATTTTTAAAACAAAGCTTCAGAGATATTTTTATTCTACTGAAATATTTCACATTCTACAGAATATGTTTGCATTTTAGTTCAGGGTAAGAAGGAGCACAAAGTATATATAGATAATAATGATATTTATAAGAAAATGAGTCTGGACAAAGTTTTCTCTTTCAAAAAACTAGGAAGAACACCGTAAAGAAGAGGATATGAATGGGAATCTATAAAAATTAATCTTTTGATTAACTGATGATATTTTAAACAACAGGCTAAAATGGTGACTATATGAACAATAAGTAATTGTCTCAAAATTATTTAGAGATGAGGACCACAACACTTTGATGTTGATTGTGGGTGGGTTTCATTTTTAGCAAGGCAAAAGTCACATTGATCAAAGTGTTGGTCTTTAGTTGGTTGTTGATGTTTGCAAAGGGTCAACCTATCATGTTTGCACAAAGATCATTAATTTTAGTACTTGGTGCTCTCATTTAATATGGGTATGACATAAGGGACACAGACTTCAATCTTTCAATTACCCAATTTCTCCGTGTACAAAATAAGAATAAATAACCCCTATTGTTTAGGATTACTGTAAAGTTAAATGTTCAACACATGCATTATTTTATTCAAAAGTGATGAAGACATTTAAATGTCATGGGAATATTATACATAAAACTTGTACTTTGGGAAGATATAGACTCTTGGATGGAAAGCATCATCTTCCTTTTTATTATTCTTAAGATAGTGACTCCTTTTTAACATACAATACTGAATTTTAATGAATCTCACTTTCATCTTTTTATTTATTTATTTATTACTTCAGGTTACAACTCCACCACAGTGTCCTCTTTCCACCCCTCCCAGTCCTGCCCTCCCACCCTCTACCCCCTATCCCTTCTATCCCACTCCTTTGGAGTGATATGTAACAGTCCCCCACCTCAGTTCAGCAGTCATATGAGTGCCAAGAGCCTCCTCATACACTAGGGGCCTACAAGGCAGCACCACTAGGGAAAAGTGTCTCATTGACAGGAAAAAGAGTCTATGTTCATGTTCCCTTTTGTGCATTCATTGTAGGATAGTTATCCTGTAGTATATGGCTAAAATTTGACTATAAGCTAATAGAGGTCATGTGCATCCTTCTGAGTCTGGGTTAGCTCACTCAGGATGAGCTTCTCTGGTTCTATTCATTTGGCTGCACATTGCATGGGTTTGTTGTTTCTGATATCTGAGTAATATTCCATTGTGTAAATGTACCACAGTTTTTTTAATCCATTCTTCGGTTGAGGGACATCGGGTTGTTTCCAGTTTCTAGCTATTACAAATAAGGCTGCTAAGAACATAGATGAGGAAACTTCCTTGTGATCTGGTGAGGAATCATTTGGATCTCTTTCATCTTGAATTTGAATTCATTTGAATATATTCTGAATTCTCTTTTGTCTTTCAATGTTTCTCTCCTGAAACATGAAACTCAATGTGGTGTTCTTTGGTATGGGTTTGCATCTATCACCCTGATAGGCATTGTAGTCTTTGAAATAGACAGGGATGCAGAATGATCCAAATGTATAATAAGTGCTAAAGAAATGGTGTCATTCTCCTCTTTTTTCTCCTGTTTTCATCCTTTCATCTCCAGTTACCCATTATTACTATCTCTTAAGCTGTATGTCCAATTTCTAAGGATTTTGCTTCTATTCATCTTGTTCTCACAAAATGTTTAGAATTCGTAGATTTTGTCCAAAGCTGGTATATGTAGAACTTTGGATTATAGTAAATATAGTAAATTGTCTGCAAATATCTAGAAAGGATTTTAGGACATTGTTAAATAACCACCATGTGACATACTCTGCCACTTCTGCTCATATGAAAGCATTAAGACAAATACTAGGATAACCTTACATGGTAACTTTAGTCATATTTAACATTGCAGAAACTAATACCTGATGACAGAGGTTCTAGTCTATTGACCAGAACACTAAACTAACGTAACTGAGCCTGCCCGCCTCTCCCACTGTTGCATAGCTGGTTCCTCAGAGGGTTAGACAGATGAACCTGCAAGCGTGCTGCTTTGCTGAAGTTCTACATTTTCATACAATAAGAAAGGAGAAAAACAAACATGGTTTAAAAAAAACAGAAAGTCGACATCCAGTTGGACCAGCACCAGTTGTTGAAGATGCTGTCCTTCTTCCATTGTGCCGTTTTGGCTTCTTTTTCAAAAATTAGGTGGCCATAGTGTTTGGGTCTATTTCTGGGTCTTCAATTCGATTCCATTGATCTACTGGTCTGTTTCTTTCTTTTTTTTTTGATAGCAGGTAGTTTAATTTTACATTTGAATTTAACCTGACTACAGTAACAGGTTAATCACAAAATAAAAATGCCATGAGAATAAATATGCACAAACCATAGCCCATGAGGAAGTTGTACTCCTATTGCACACATCTTAGACACATGCTCTGTGGGTAATGTTGAAGATGATGATGACGCCTTTAATACATGACTACATTTTCCTAGAACTCTATAAAACGGAGGAGGAAACCAAATAAAATATAACATGCTTTTTTATTTTTTCCTTTATTTTTTATTTCTTCAAGTTACATCTCAATCGCACTCCCTTCCCTATTCCCCCTCCAGTCCCACCCTCCCACCCTCAACCCCCATCCTCTTCCTTTTTTTTTTCTTTTAAGTTTAAGGTATATCTTATTTCCCCCTACAGTTTCCCCTTTCAGTCCAACAAATGGCTCTTTCTCTTATAATAATAAATACAATACAGTACAACAGAGGTAATTAGGCCACAGTTATGAGGGTTATATGGCTTAACGTACATTACCAATGACCAGTCCATATGTATTTGGTACCTGTCTTTAACATTCCACTGTCTAAACATCTCCATGAGTTTAAAGTTCTATATTTGACTCAACATTCATACTAACTTGCAACACAATTTTAAAAGTATCTTCTTAGATCGATAACACTCTCTTGACTCCTAAACAACTCAAAATTTAATTATGAGACTCTAGCTATCTTTCCTTCAACCACATCAGAGACTGATTTTATAGTAAGTACAGGGCCTGCAGCTTCCCAAGCTAAGAAATGACATACCAGTGGCTGCTTGGACAGTTCCCATTTTCTCTCCATACATTACAGCATCGATCTTCAGTCATTTGGCCCCGTTTCTCTGACAGACATTGATTGTAGAGCAGGGGTTATGAAGGACTTACCTACCCTTTCTTGGCAGAGCTAGGCTGTCGACTTACCTGCTTCCAGGTTTTGTTCTTTTTGGACAGCATTTTGTCTACAATTGGAGCAAGGGGCTTTTCCTACCAAGAGATAGGCTTGATACTAATTCAATCATCTCCCACTGGAGATTCTTCGATGCTCATCTTCTACTTGGAGGAGAATAGGGGGTGCTGTCAGGAGTTGATATGTCTTGATATAAAAAAATCTAAAGTTACGAAAACATCTTTGAATGCCATATTCTGCAGATCTCTTGAGGTTTTTGAAGAGGCCCTATCTATCCCTTATATTAGGGTAAGAAGATGTTGCTTGTCTCGTAGCAGGTTTATTTCTGATTAGCTTAGCAAGTAACTATAATAGGCTGTCATAGTACCTAACAGAATGACCGGCTTGCATAACCATTAGTTTGCATTTCTTAATTATCCCAAACAGTTTATGACAATTAGTAGTAAAAGGCCGAAACATCATATTTCATTTTATTTCTTTACCTCCTAACCCTTCCATCCCATTTCTCTGGGGTGGGGTGTCCTTAAATAACAGTCCCTCATCTCAGTTGAGAGGTCGTATGAGGGCCAAGAGCCTCTTCATTCATTGGGGATCTACGAAGCAGTACCATCAGTGAAAAGTGTCTCGTTGCCTGGGAGAGAGAACTACTAAACAAATAAACCAATAAGCATACAATAGATAAAAAAGATTAAAAATAGAAAAAAAATATAGCTAATATGTAAAAAATAAATAAAAATTAAAAATAAGAAGTCTATGTCCAAGTTCCCTTTGGTATGTTAGTTGTAGTGTTGATACCTTCTACTATATAGCTAAAATCCTACTATAAGTGAATAGATGCTATATGTGTCCTTCTGAGTCTGGGTTAGTTCACTCAGGATGAGCTTTTCTAATTCCATCCATTTGGCTGCAAATTGCATAATTTCATTGTTCCTGATAGCTGAATAATATTCCATTGTGTAGATGTACCACAGTTTTTTAACCCATTCTTCAGTTGAGGGACATCTGGGTTGTTTCCAGTTTCTAGCTATTACAAATAAGGATGCTATGAACATAGATGAGGAAACTTCCTTATGATTCTGTGAGGAGTCATTTGGGTGTATACCCAGAAGTGGTATGGCTGGGTCCTGACGCAAAGCTATTCCAAGTTTTCTAAGATATTGCAAGAATGACCTCCATAGTGGTTGCACAAGCCTTCACTCCCACCAGCAATGGAGGAGGGTTCCCCTTTCGCCAGACCCTAGACAGCATGTGCTGTCGTTTGAGCTTTGGATCTTAGCCATTCTGACAGGTGTGAGATGGAATCTCAGAATCGTCTTGACTTGCATTTCTCTGATGATTAAGGATGTTGAGCATTTTCAAGTGTCTCTCAGCCATTAGGGATTCCTCCTTTGTGAATTCTCTATTTAGCTCTGTCCCCATTTTTTTTTTTTGATTGGATTATTTGCTTTCTTGGCATTTAATTTCTTGAGTTCTTTGTAGATTTTGGATATTAGGCCTCTGTCAGATGTGGGGTTGGTAAAGATTTTCTCCCAGTGTGTAGGCTGCCGTTTTGTTCGAATGACAGTGTCCTTTGCCTTACAGAAGCTTTTCAGTTTCATGAGGTCCCATTTATTGATTGTTGATCTCAAGTCCTGAGATGTTGGTGTTCCGTTCAGGAAGTTGTCGCCTGTGCAATGAGTTCGAGGGTTTCTCCCACTTTTTCTTCTAGTAGATTTATTGTGACCAGCCTTATGTTAAGGTCTTTGATCCACTTGGACTTTAATTTTGTACAAGGTGATAAGTATGGGTCTTACTTCATTCTTTTACAAATGGACATCCAGTTGGACCAGCACCATTTGTTGAAGATGCTGTCCTTCTTCCATTGTGCCGTTTTGGCTTCTTTGTCAAAAATTAGGTGGCCATAAGTGTGTGGGTCTATTTCTGGATCTTCAATTCGATTCAATTGATCTACTGGTCTGTTTCTATACCAATACCATGCTGTTTTTACAATTATTGCTGTGTAGTACAGCTTGAAATCTGGGATGGTAATATCTCTAGATGTTTTTTTATTGTACAGGATTGTTTTAGCTATTCTGGGCTTTTTGTTGTTCCATATGAAATTGAGAATAGCTCTTTCCAAATCTATAAAGAATTGTGTTAGTATTATGATAGGAATTGCATTGAACCTATATATTGCTTTTGGTAGGATAGCTATTTTTATTATGTTGATCCTACATGTCCATGAGCATGTAGATCTTTCCATCTTCTAAAGGCCTCTTCAATTTCTTTCTTCAAGGGCTTGTATTTCTTGTTGTATAAATCCTTTACTTGCTTGGTGACAGTTACCCCCAGGTATTTTATATTTTTTGTGGCTATTGAGAAGGGGGTTGTTTCCCTTATATCTTTCTCAGCCCATTTGTTTGTTGTATAAAGAAGGGCTCTGATTTTTTTGAATTAATTTTGTATCCAGCCACCTTGTTATCACCTTGTACAAAACTTAACTCCAAGTAGATCAAAGACCTTTACATAAGGCTGGTCACACTAAATCTACTAGAAGAAAAAGTGGGAAACCCTAGATCTCAATGGCAAAGGTGACACCTTCCTGAACAGAACACCAACAGCTCAGGACCTGAGATCAACAATCCATAAATGGGACCTCATGAAACTGAAAAGCTTCTGTAAGGCAAAAGAAACTGTCATTCGAACAAAATGGCAGCCTACACACTGGGAGAAATTCTTCACCAACCCCACATCTGACAGAGGGCTAATATCCAAAATCTACAAAGAACTCAAGAAATTAAATGCCAAGAAACCAAATAATCCAATCAAAAAATGGGGACAGAGCTAAATAGAGAATTCACAAAAGTGGAATCCCTGATGGCTAAGAGACACTTGAAGAAATGCTCAACATCCTTAATCATCAGAGAAATGCAACTGAAGACGACTCTGAGATTCCATCTCACACCTGTCAAAATGGCTAAAATCCAAAGCTCAAATGACAGCACATGCTGGCGAAGGTATGGAGAAAGGGGAACCCTCCTCCATTGCTGGTGGGCGTGCAGGCTTGTTCAACCACTATGGTGGTCTGTCTGGCAATATCTTAGAAAACTTGGAATAGCTTTGCATCAGGACCCAGCCATACCACTTCTGGATATACACCCAAATGAGTCCTCACAGAATCATAAGGAAGTTTCCTCATCTATGTTCATTGCATCCTTATTTGTAATAGCTAGAAACTGGAAACAACCCAGATGTCCCTCAACCGAAGAATGGATTAAAAAACTGTGCTACATCTACCCAATGGAATATTCTTCAGCTATCAGGAACAATAAAATAATGCAATTTGCAGCCAAATGGATGGAACTAGAAAAGTTCATTCTGAGTGAGCTAACCCAGACTCAGAAGGATGCACATGGCATCTATTCACTTATAATTGGATTTTAGCCATATAGCACAGGATAACTATACTATAGCCAACACACCAAAGGGAACATGGTCATAGATTTTTTATTTATTTTATTTTTTTATTCATTTATATCTGTTTGTCTGCTTATTTGTTTGTTTGTTTCTAGCTCTCTATCTCCCTAGCAATGAGACCCTTTTCACTGATGGTATTGCCTCGTAGACTCCCAATGTGTGAGGAGACTCTTGAACCTCATATGACCTCTGAACTGTGGTGAGGGACTGTTATGTAGGGACACTTGACTCCAGGGAAGTTGGATGGAATTGTTAGGGGGTAAAGAAAAAAATGAAATGTGAAGTTTCGGCCTTTTGCTACTAATTGTCATAATAAACTGTTTAGGATAATTAAAAAATGCAAACTAATAGTCATGCAAGCCTGTCATTTTGTTAGGTACTATGACAGTCTATTATAGTTATTTTCTAAGCTAATCAGAAATCAAGTTTGCTAAGAGACAAGCAAAATTGGCTTATCCTAATATAAGAGATAGATAGGGCCTCTTCAAAAACCTCAAGAGAAATGCAGAATATGGCATTCAAAGATGTTTTCTTTCTTTTTTTTGTTTTTTTTTCTTTTTTTTTTTCGAGACAAGGTTTCTCTGTGTAACTCTGGCTGTCCTGGACTCGCTTTGTAGACCAGGCTGGCCTTAAACTCACAGAGATCTGCCTGCCTCTGCCTCCCAAGTGCTGGGATTAAAGGCGTGTGCCACCACCGCCCGGCTAAAGATGTTTTCTTAACTTTAGGTTTTTTTGATATCGAGACATGTCAACTCCTGACAACACCCATTATTCTACTCCAAGTAGAAGATGAGCATTGAAGAATTTCCAGTGGGAGATGGTTGAATTAGTGGCAAGGCTATCTCTTGGCAGGAAAAACCTCTTGCTCCAACTGTAGACAGAATGCTGTCTGAAAAGGAAAAAACTTGGAAGCAGGTAAGTGGACAGCCTAGCTCTGCCAAGACAGCGTAGGCAAGTCCTTCATAATTCCTGCTCTACAATCAATGTCTGTCAGAGAAATGGAGCCAAACGACTGAAGATCGATGCTGTAATGTATGGAGAGAAAATGGGATCTGTCCAAGCAGCCACTGGTATGTCATTTCTTAGTTTTGGAAGCTGTAGACCCTGTACTTCCTATATAATCAGATATATTTCTCCCTCTCAGGTCTCTGAGGTGGTTGAAGAATAGATAGCTAGAGTCTCATAATTAAATTTTGAGTTGTTTAGGAATCAAAAGAGTATTCTGGATCCTAGAAGATGTTTTTAAAATTGTGATGCAAGTTAGTATGAAAGCTGAGTTAGATATAGAACTTTAAACTTATGGAGATGGTTAGATAGTAGAATGTTAAAGTCAGGGGCCAAATGCATATGGACTGGACATTTGGAATGTATGCTAAGCCATATAACTCTCATAATTGTGGCCTAATTACCTCTGTTGTTTTGTATTTGTATTAATTATTATAAGAGAAAGAGGCATTTGTTGGACTGAAAGGAGGAGCTGTTACGTGGGGGAAGGTATACCTTAAACTTAAAAATAAAGGGAAGAGGGTGGGTGGGTTGAGGTGGAAGAGGGTGGGAAGATGGGACTGGAGGGGGGAGTGGGGAGGGGATTGCGATTGAGATGTAACTTGAAGAGATAAAAAATAAAGTAAAAAAAAAACAGTCTGGAGGACAAATGAACCTGTAAGCATGTTTTTTTTTTTTTTTTTTTTTTTTTTGGTGAAGTACTAAGTTTTTCATATCAATGAGCAAGGAGAAAAATAAACATGATAAAATTAAAAAAAAAAAACAAGAAAGCCTGGAGGACAAATTAGAATCATTATTCCTCCTCTCTGAAACAAACGAGATCTCTGGACTGCAGAAATGGCTCAGAAGTTAAGAGCACTGGCTGTTCTTCTAAAGGTCCTGAGTTCAATTCCCAGCAACCACATGGTGGCTCACAACCATCTATCTACATTGAGATCTGTTGCCTGGGCGTATATGTAGAGCAAATACTGTATTCATAAATAAATAAATAAATAAATGTTAAAAAACAAAAAACAAATGAGATCTCTGAAATGTGTTCTCCTCCATGTGAGTGTTTAGCCTATTTTAATGATTACTCCTTTCTTTACTTTCCAATGCTTTAGCAGGAAATTAGATTTATACATGTGATTGATGCAGACATTTCATAATTTCACTTGAAGAGGATTTTCATTCATGTAGCTGTCCATCCCTCTATTAGCTATATAACTTTTATGTTGAACCAAAATGACATCACATCTACTCAACTGTTTGTAGCATGAAGAACTAAAATGTTATATAGCTCAATAGCAATTGTGAAGTGTGTTTTAAAATTACCACGGTGCTAGACAACTTTTAGAGAAACAGATGATATGAACAGGATAATAAAATGTTTCTCAGTACACAACACATTTTAATTGAGTGTTTACCATGCACTGGGTTCAGATGATAAGCAAAATAGGTACAGTCCTCATCTATGTAAAGATTCAACTTTTGAGAGAATCTAACCTGTCATGTCATTTAAAAACTATTATGATTTCTACAAACTAGTATGGGCCTTAAATAACAATAATGTAAGTTTTTCTGAAGGCCTTCCAACAATGTTCATGGAGAAGGATATATCCAGTGTGGTTTTGAATATTCTGTAACATATAAGGGGAAGAACACACTAATTAGAAGGCACTGTCAATATGTTAATTTAGTTACTGGATTCCTGGGTATACTGCTATAACTTTTGTACACTATTTGTTAACAGACCAAAAGGCAAAATGTCAGTAACTACTTTTAAAGTAATATATAAGTTAATGACAATTATGAATGTTTGCTTTACTTTGTGCAAGAGGAGTAATGCATTTCAATTGAAAAAGTCAGGAAGACTCTCCCTGTCAAAATTCCATATGACTTACTTAATAAAGCACATAACATATATCAGTAGGTAATAGAAATAAGTGTATTTATATTCATACATATTATATTAAAGATTGTAGGACATACTTAAGATGAAAGATCATGGCATAATGTTAATATAATGTATACACCAGAAAGATGAATTTTAACAAATGCAAATAATAGAGAGAAAATTTGATATGCTATAAAAAGTGTGCAATTGTATTCGGTGATATAAATGGAATATTTTAAAGACTGCTTTTTTTTCTGAAAGACGTATGACACACAACTAGAGGAAATTTATTGGTGAGATCATTCCTTCCTTGATTTCCAATAGAGTGGCACTTGAGATAATATAATAAGCAAAATGTATATATTATATATAATATATAATTAGATTGAAAAAATAAAATATACTCATTGAAAATAGAGAGGTTGATCTGGCACCTACATATACCTTTCACCCCTACATTCTCACATTGTTAGTACTAGAAGTTGTTGTGCATACTACCAAAAGAGAAATTTAAACAGACTCCCAGACAGAAATCTTTCAATCTACAATGATGTCCTGTCTGCCAGACATGCTAGTGCAATGGTGCCATAAAATTTGAGAATAATCAACCAATATTTGATTTGTGCTAGGATGCACTATACAAGATGAAACCCATTCCTGACAATACTTGGGTGATCAATAATCTGAGTCTAAATAGCCCAGGTTCTTAAGGTTAAAGCAAATATTACTATTCTAGTAAAAGTACATAGCAGTAAAATAATTTGTAATGACAGTCTGCTTTACTCACTTCAAACTTTACAACAGTAAACTAGTAATTCCTGCCCAGGTCTAGTTCACAAGGCCACTGTCAAGATTATATGCAGTATGATGATAATCTCCCAGGAAAATATGAAACTCTTATCATGATGGAGAGTCAAAGGATAAGTCGAAGGGGCAATCATGAATGTTATGAGAGCAAATATGTCTTAGTAATGAATAATATGGCATTCAAAACCCAGGTTCATAATGTCCAGTCCCCAGTGGAAAATGCACCATCCTTGGACACAATTAAACGAACCTTTCACGCTGTTGTGGCTGAGAAGTTCCTCCACAATTTCCAAGATGTAGAAGGCTCTAGAGGAACAGAAACCTACCTCTCGTATCCTGCCAACTGTTCTTTACCTTGCCACAGTACCTCAGTCATGGCAGGACATAAGGCAGAAGCAGGTGAAGATAGCATTGAAGTTAATCAGTAAGATAAGTGAAAGAAAACTAGAAACATTATTAGAAAAGATTACCTAGGAAATAAAAGTACTTGAGAATTATTGGAAATTTGGCCTTAGTGTTCTGCAGCTGAACCTGGTGTTTTCTCCTTCCCTCATGTCTTCTGTGAACAACAAATTTTAGAGTATTTACTTCATAGTTAAATAAATCATGCATCAATATAATTATGAAGAACTTATCATCACATTACTATTCAATAATATTTGACACTGCAATGTAGTCCCTTATATTTAATACACATGAATGTAGCCTATACACTTAATGTAAAAATTCAAAGGTGAAAAAAATTGCTGAATGATTGTGATGAGAAAGTCCAATAAAAAAGAAATTAAAACAGAATAAATAAAGTTTGGTTAAATAAAGAAAATTTTATGAAATATATTATAGACATTTAAAAACATTGAAATAAGTCCATATTTGTTGGTTTCCAGTGATATCTAGTATCTAATACTGTTTCCAAATCATAAGGTATTTTTGTTTTATAAATATAACTTACCACATTTATAAGCACCTGAAGTCTCTACAAATGTAGATAACATAAACTTCTAGTATTGCTAACCAAATGAAAGAAGGAAGGTGGGAAGGAAGAAAGGAAAGGATAATGTATATTTTATGTTTATTTTATAATTATTTCATTATAGAGTGAATACTTATAATTTGTTTTCTTTTGGATTAAAAGTAGAGCATACTGAATAGTATCTAAAATTACTCACACTTTCCAAATTTTAAGTTTGACATTAGAAAAGTGAAACTTTTTCAACTCAAATGTGCTGATTTTCAACCAGGCTGTGCTGTGACAAAAAGTCAGTACAACACTGTGTGTATATAAAATGTATACATGTGGAATGATTTTTTAATGTGAGAGCTGGACACAGGAATCTGGTCAAAGACTGACCCCTAACATATGGCCTTACAGATTTCTTTATATGCATACACAACACATTCTCAGGAAGGTCAAGGGTAGATCAAAAATGATTCATTAAGCTTTCATGGTTGATGTGCTCTAGATGTGTGCCACAAGTTAGCATCTTGTGCATGCCAGCCTATGCCCTAGCATTCATAGAACAAAATTATTCCAAGGAAAGAAATAGAAAACTAAGTATGTAGGGGCAAAGAGCTGAGCCTACACATTGTATGCTCAAAGGAATGGGATTATTCCAACATCACAACTTTTAGAGAAACATTTTGTAATTAATAATAATACTTCCAAGTCTGAATGTAATCCTACGCAGAGTGTGGCTAGGTAGCACTGTTAATGTTATAATTTTTGTTTGTCTTTCAGATTGAGTGTGGTGTTTCATAACATTTTATCTACAGCAGGAAAATATTGCCATCCCCAATAAAATTTTCACCATTTAAACACTTTTATATTTTCCATCAAGCTAAATAGCAAACCATCTACAGAAAAAAAAAATACCTTTGGATATCTTCATCCATTCTCTGTTTCTGAAACATACTAGACACTGTATTAGAATTTTTTAATTATTTGAATTATACAGGAAATAGATTTCTTCTGTCCACAATTTTGGAGACAGGATGTCAGAAATCCAGCTTTTTTTTTTTTTGGTATCATATGAGGGTTTAAACCCTACTTCACCTCATGGTGGAAGACAGAAGTAGAAGAGGGTATTTGCAGAGGTAGTCTCACTTTGTACCAACCTGGTTTTCTGTTGGAAAAGCAGATCCTAGAAAAACTAAATATTCTTGTCTAAAAGAATTTAATCCCTGGGGAAATACACTATATATAGAAAGTTAATACATTGATTTATTCTTTGAAAATGTAATATACTATACAATATGTAATTACCTCATATAGTCATTACCTCTGTCCAACTACCCCTGGAATACATCAGCCTGTCTTCCTATCAACATTATCTATTTATTTACTATTGTTATTTTATGATCATTTTTAATAATAGCCACTCCCATCTAATTAGTGCTGTTGAGAATGAATGTGTGGACACTCATTGGGGATGCAAAACCTACCAGTAGCAACATCCCCAAAGAAAGGTGATGTCCACTTTTCAGTTATAATAAATTGCCAATAGCACCTTAGCTAGCGGAGGGGCCTCAGAAATCCCTCCTCATCCTTGCTAAATGGTTTTAATGACTTGATTTTGGTACACTTACACAATGGAATGCAACTCAGCTATCAGAAACAAGGAAATCATGCGATTTGCTGCCAAATGGATAGAACTAGAAAAGCTCATTCTGAGTGAACTAACCCAGACTCAGAAGGATGCACATGGCATCTACTCACTTATAATTGGATTTTAGCCATATAGTACAGGATAACTATCCTACAATCAACAGACCCAAAGGAACAGAAACATGAACTTTGTTATTTGTTAGTGGGATACTTCACCCTAGTGGAACTGTCATGTAGGCCCCTAGTGCAAGAGGAAGCTCGTAGCCCTCATGTGACTGATGAACTGAAGAGGCTGATATGTGGGAGTACCCAACAGTGGAGGAGTAGGATAGGTAGGAGGGCCGGGAGAGGGTGAGTAGGTGGAACTGGGAGGGGCGGAAGGAGGGGCCTGTGATGGAGATGTAACTTGAAGTAATACATAAACATTACAGATTTAATTTAAAAAATTACTTAATTTTGTGTGGGTCTTGTGCAGGCCCCCATAGCTGCTTCAAGTTAATATGTGCATCAACCATGCCATGTCATGTCTAGAACAAAATGTGTTGCAGCTGCCCTCCGAATCCTCTGATTCTGCTAATCCATTCTTAACCTAGTGAATTTTAAATGCTTCATCTTACAATATTGCCACAAAGACAAATTTCACCAAGAATTCTATATCTTGTACACTATAGGTGAATTGTATCAATAAGATAGTTTAGAGTTAGATAAAAAATGAAGAGAAAATTTCAATGTGCTGAAATAAAATGCATATATTCTTAGCTAGCAGAAGATAGTTTTAGTTCATCTATTCCAATTTAATATTTTGTATGGACTTTAGCACCAAAATATGGAAATATGTTTAATTCTTCATCCAAGGTATGGCATTTTTCTGTATTGCTTCTTTTCTACTTTCGTCCTTTCCTCACCTCAGATCATCCTTAACACCTTCACCCAATCTATCACTTTAATGGTTGCACTGTTAGCCCAAGCCATTGTCCCATTAAGGCATGTGCTTTGATTAACTGCAGAATATTTTCAATAATCTGAGATAAAATTTTCCAACACTAAACTCAAGGTGGGAGCTGACCTCAGGGACAATCTATTTGCCTAATATGAACAAATCCTGGATTTGAATTCAGTAAACACATATCTAAATATATATAATTTATTTCATTTAACTGACTACATATGATCTGAGATTCTGTTTCCACATCCTTCCCAGAGATGAATATAACTTTCCTCATCCAGCAACTAGAGATTCTTGTTTAAGGTGATTTTTGTCACTCCTAAATATTTTCTTCCAAGCTTTCTAATTATATTTCTTCAAAGGCTGCTGCCATTGTTTCAATTCTCATTTTCTTAAAGCTAATGTAGAGTCAGTATCAAAATTATTCTCTATTTTCTATCCAACTGGTCTATTTTCTCCAGATGTGTGTGATATCCAAAATGCCTCACAAACATGCTTCTTAATTTTCCATTTCTTTCCATGTGACACTTGTGATATCTCCTTATTTTTGCTCCTTGTATCCTAGCTTCTGTAAATTTTAAAGCTCAGATGTTTTTTTAACCAGTGATTCTCAATTTGATTAGCCCAACTCTTGAATCTTCCTAACAAATATTTTGTTTCTTTAAAAATCTAATGTGAATTTTTCTATTTATTAGATATATTTTTCTTTTTCACTTTATTATTTTAACTAATAGTATTTTCTTCAATGAACATGTGGGAACTTATAAATTCAGTTTGAACCACGTACTTTTATAAATAACCAAACAAAGTATATGACTCTGAAAAAAATTAAACATGTGAAAAAGTACTGACAATGAAGCCAAAACCATACAATAGAAAAAGGACAGCATCATCAACAAATGTTGCTGGTCTAACTGTATGTCAACATGTAGAAGAATGCAAATGGACCAACAATCAATAAATGGGACCTCATGAAACTGCTTCTGTAAGGCTAATTACACTGTTATTAGAACAAATGGCAACCTGCAGACTAGGAAAAGATCTTCACCAACCCCCCATATGACAGAGGGCTAATATCCATAATTTATAAAGAACTCATTCATTCTGAGGTTTTCTCATCAGGAGACCTTATTTATTATATTTCCTTATTATACTCCATTATAATAGGGTCATTCTCAAATCTGAGTGCATTTATAGCTACAGATAAACTCATTTTCTATAGATCCTTGATAGTTTTGAAAAACAAGTTTATTTCCAAGTTTCATGAATGTTTGAATCAAGACACCATTCTAGGCACTTAAACAGTCTCCATTTATGATCATATTCAGCTATGATGATAATATGCAGAATGCTGTTTCTGTAATAGTGTCAGTTGCTAGGAACACATGTTGCTTTTCACTGCCAGTTTTCCATGGTGATTTGCAGTGGTTCTACCTTTCTTTTTCCTCAGTGAAGGTTGTGCCATCATTTGTTAAAGTGCTAAGCCAATTCACTAAAGAGGTTTTGCATACTTTTTCTACTTTATACATTAAATGTTAAAATTGGAATTTCATTACCTAAGAAAAAGGTTATAACCTCATGTGAAATTGTGGGCAATTATATTTCTTCTCTTCTCTAAATTAAGGCTATGTTGTAAACATTCCCTGAACATAAGAGTGTTTATAGTATGAAGACAGATGGGTTTCCTTTTTAAACTGTGTATGTCAAATTTTCTACCTGACATATAACACTTCTTTGATTTCCTCTATGCTTGTTATTTCTATTTTTCTCTGTCTTTCTGAGTAATAAATATAGATGTTGAGACGGTTCCACACTGGAAATTGCCACCTGTTGTGTCCTGTTATCTGGTTTATATTTTTAGAGTCAGTTACAGCTTTGTATAATGCAAAGTGAGTACCTCAAAATTCTGGATAGACTATGTGATGATTAACATTATCAACTTGAGGGAGTTTAGAGTTACCGTGGAAATCAAATTCTAGATATGTCTGTGAGAATTTCTAGATTGGGTTAACAGAGTTACGAGGATTCAGTCTAGGTGGAGGTGTTCTCATTTCTTGAACTGGGAACCAGAAGGGCATGTAAAGACTGAGCTTCAACATTCCCTGCTCTATATTTTCTGGCTATGGATCCAATGGGGCCAGCTGCTTGGTGTTCCTTCCCCATTATTTCTCTTTTATGATGGACTGTACCCTTGAAATATGAATCAGAATAAACCCAGGCTTCCTTATTTGTTTTTGTTCAGTATTTTGTTGTCGCAATGAGAAAAGTAACTGATGTGAAATGATATCAAAAGGTTTGTTGTAGAGGAACTCTCTGTAGAAGAGAATGATGCTTAACTTAGACGGAAAAAGAACGGGGTAGAAAATTAGTAGTTATTTCGAGAGAAAATAAATTCACACTACTTACTAGTATGCTTTTTCACCAGTCCAGAATTGTGTTCCTAGAAACTCTCAAACCCCACTGATAACACTGGGGCTTTCAGGAGGGGTAGGTTCTAAAGACTGCAGTGGACTGTCTCTTTGAATCAGGTTTTCAGCAATGCTGACTTCCCTGAGATTTCTGCTCCATTCATGGAAACATGGGGTTCAGTCCTAGAATTATTTGATTGTTCTCATGTTTCTGAAAGAGAAGTACTAACCAATTTTCCTAAGGTATCACAACATCCAACATATTAGTATTTTAATACTTATAGATCAGAGGCCAAATTATTTGGAATATCCTTTTAACAAGCAATTAATTATTCTCTACTCTCTGTCTTCTCTTAGGGTAGAGTATCTCCCCTGGGTAAAGCTATTGCACATTTGTGAATTCTAAAAAGAGAACCAGAACTTTGATGGCATGTACTTCATTAATTCTTCATATACTGGTCTAGGCCAATAACCTTCTGTAATTAATTTTAGTGATGATATGTAGCCCCTTACTTTTAATTTATTGTTTCATTTTACTTTATTGCCTTTGTACTTAATGTGTTGAACATATATCTTTGCTTTTATTGATGTTAATTCACTTGAATGCATATGGCCCAAATGATTTTATTTTTTCCCTGAGGTATTTATAATAATATATTTGTTCCCCTTTCTATATTCGGTTAATTCAGGATTGCTAAAACCAAAATTATGCCATGTACAATGAAGTGATATATGAGACTGAGATTCACTAACGATATTTCAAGTTGATATTGGTTTGATGATATTGACTATCAATACAGAACATATAATTATTTAAAGTTTGCTTTGAAAAGGTAGTTTGTTTTTTTAATAAACATCTCATTTCAAAATGAAGGCTGCTCAGCCAAATGTAAGATAAGAGATGTGATAAAAATATTTAGTAAAACAATTTATAAAGTATATTGAAGACACTTTGTTCCTACTTACAGAATTATTGTGCCCAAATAGACAATGAAAAAAGTTTAAAGCATTCTGCCTTCATCTCAGAATAATGTGTATGATTCTGCCTTGATGACATCATCATGAAGTATATTAGCTACATTTTCATAGCTGTGTCAAGGTTCCTGAAAGATATCAGAGCAAGAAGTCCATGGTTTCTTGATGTCATGTACTTTGTCAGAGCATCATGTTGGCAAGAATTCATGACAAAGGAGATTCTTATCTCATGTAGACTTGTCTTTGTTAACTGTATCAGTTCAATAACATCACAAAGATTTGCAGTTTAATTCCCAAAACATCTGGTTTATTTTTTTTCCCAGAAGGAAAAGTGGGGCGGAAAGCATGAATCTTCTTTGCATAACTATTTCCCATTTCTCTTCTTTTTAACCCCACTTCTAGATATCAATGACTTAACAAGTATAGATTCCAAGAAACTTGGGTATGATTTTTAGATAAGTTGAGTTACCTAACTATTCATTTAATAATGCAGTTTTCATTATTTTTGTCACTATTTTTTGTGCAAACACTGTTTTTTTGTTTTGCTTTGTTTTTGCATTATGCCTCTAATACAAAAATGGGTGGAGATTGGAGTAAAGTTGACTCTGGAATACTCAGGCTCACATATTCATTTTTCTTTTATTTTTTGTTTTGAGGTAGTCTTACTGTTTTAGACAAAAGAGTCTCCATTCTCAGCATTTCTATCCTTGCTCATCATTTTCTCTTATTCATCAGACACAATACTTCTTGGATTCTGTAGATGTAAAACATATAGGAAAAATAATTGATTCAACAGTAAAATATTGTTTTTAAAATGTGAAAAATGACATGTACTTATAATGAAATAGTGGTTGTATAAACACTGTAGCTATCTACCAACATCATACAGTTCAGTCATGGAACAAGTAATTTGGGTTTATGACAGAAGTATGGACATGTACTTTATTGTCACATTGGCAGAATATCTGCACGGCAACTTCTCTAGAAGTGGAGGCAGGTGGACTTTGAATTCCTCTCATGGAGCAAAGAAAATCAGAAGAGATCATAATTTCCCTTGAACTGTACTATGAATAAAAAAAATGTAGCTTGTATGTGTATGAAGTTCTCCTGAATATCAAGACAACTGATTGCTTTTTCTTATCTGCAACTATGAAAATTGTTAATACACATATTATGGCATAGTCTTATTAGACTCATTGGATACATAATAAACCTTTGGAGAGAAATGAAAAAAAACAAAGAAGAAAAGAAAGGAAGAAAGGAAGGAAGAAAAAAAGAAAGAGTAAAAAAGACCCATTATGTTTAACTTTCACAACATACAACAAAAATATTATAGGAGGAATTTCTAAGCTTCCCTTTAAATTAGCAGATAACAAATATGAATGCACTTTACCACAGAGACTATTAAATAAAAAGCTTTATTGATGTAAGGCCTCAATATATAGTAATAAGCACATAAAAGATATGCTTTGCACACTGCTGGGCAATGTAGTATGCTATCTGGGTGACGTGTCCTCATGTTAATCCTAGTCAAAATGTTAATAAGATAAAATCTTTTATGTGTCTTCTTTTCAGCTAACGAGGGGCATGCAGTATCAGAACTTGAATACCATGTTCTGAGTGTCAAGTTCTGAGTAGCATGTTCATCCACACCAAAGGGAAATTATGAAATTAATATAGACAAATAACAGAATGATTGGCACCTAAGTTACATATTGTATTCAAGTTTTTAAGAAAGTTCTATATAAAACTAAGAAATACCTCAGCCAAGAAAATCTTACAAGGGAAGTCAATTTTACATGAGGGAATCTGAGAAATTATCATCTACAACATAAGTGTACATAAATCTATGTATGGGTATGTGTTACTAAGGTGTAGCTAAAATTATGAGTAAAGTTATATATTTTTTCCTTTATTTTTTATTTCTTCAAGTTACATCTCAATCGCAGTCACCTCCCAATTACCCCTCCAGTCCCACCCTCCCACCCTCAACCCCCCATCCTCTTCCCTTTTTATTTTTCTTTTAAGTTTAAGGTATATCGTATTTCCCCCTACAGTTTCCCTTTTCAGTCCAACAAATGGCTCTTTCTCTTATAATAATAAATAAAATACAGTACAACAGAGGTAATTAGGCCACAGTTATGAGGGTTATATGGATTAACGTACATTCCAAATGACCATTCCATATGTATTTGGTACCTGACTTTAACATTCCACTATCTAAACATCTCCAAGAGTTTAAAGTTCTATATCTGACTCAAAATTCATACTAATTGCAACACAATTTTAAAAGTATCTTCTTAGATGTATAAAACTCTCTTGACTCCTAAACAACTCAAAATTTAATTATGAGACTCTATCTATCTGTTCTTCAATCACCTCAGAGACCTGAGAGGGATAAATATATCTGATTATATAGGAAGTACAGGGTCTGCAGCTTCCCAAACTAAGAAATGACATACCAGTGGCTGCCTGAACAGTTCCCATTTTCTCTCCATACATTACAGCATCGCTCTTCAGCCGTTTGGCCCCGCTTCTCTGACAGACATTGATTGTAGAGCAGGGGTTATGAAGGACTTACGTACCCTTTCTTGGCAGAGCTAGGCTGTCGACTTACCTGCTTCCAGGTTTTGTCCTTTTTGGACAGCATTCTGTCTACAGTTGGGGCAAGGGGCTTTTCCTACCAAGAGGTAGGCTTGCGACTAATTCAGTCATCTCCCACTGGAGATTCTTCGATGCTCATCTTCTACTTGGAGGAGAATAGGGGGTGCTGTCAGGAGTTGATATGTCTTGATATAAAAAAATCTAAAGTTATGAAAACATCTTTGAATGCCATATTCTTCATATCTCTTGAGGTTTTTGAAGAGGCCCTATCTATCTCTTATATTAGGGTAAGCAGATGTTGCTTGTCTCTTAGCAGGTTTATTTCTGACTAGCTTAGCAAGTAACTATAATAGGCTGTCATAGCACCTAATAGAATGACCGGCTTGCATAACCATTAGTTTGCATTTCTTAATTATCCTAAACAGTTTATGACAGTTAGTAGTAAAAGGCCAAAACATCTCATTTCATTTTTTTTTCTTTACCTCCTAAAATTTCCATCCCATTTCTCTGGGGTGGGGTGTCCTTATATGCCAGTCCCTCATCTCAGTTGAGAGGTCGTATGAGGGCCAAGAGCCTCTTCATTCATAGGAGATCTACGAAGCAGTACCATCAGTGAAAAGTGTCTCATTGCTCGTGAGAGAGAACTACTAAACAAACAAATCAATAAGCATACAATACATAGAAAAAACTAAAAAATAGAAAAAATATAACTAATACATAAAAAATAAATAAAAATTAAAAATAAGAAGTCTATGTCCAAGTTCCCTTTGGTGTGTTAGTGGTAGTATTGATACCTTCCTCTATATACCTAAAATCCTACTATAAGTGAATAGATGCCATACGTGTCCTTCTGAGTCTGGGTTAGTTAACTTAGGATGAGCTTTTCTAGTTCCATCCATTTGGCTGCAAATTGCATAATTTCATTGTTCCTGATAGCTGAATAATATTCCATTGTGTAGATGTACCACAGTTTTTTAACCCATTCTTCGGTTGAGGGACATCGGGGTTGTTTCCAGTTTCTAGCTATTACAAATAAGGCTGCTATAAACATAGATGAGGAAACTTCCTTATGATTCCGTGAAGAGCCATTTGGGTGTATACGCAGAAGTGGTATGGCTGGGTCCTGAGGCAGAGCTATTCCGAGTTTTCTAAGATATCAGCAAACTGACCTCCATAGTGGTTGCACAAGCCTGCACTCCCACCAGTAGTGGAATAGGGTACCCCTTTCTCCACACCCTGGCCAGCATGTGCTGTCATTTAAGTTTTTGATCATAGCCATTCTGACAGGTGTGAGATGGAATCTCAGAGTCGTCTTGAGTTGCATTTCTCTGATGATTAAGGATGCTGAGCATTTCTTCAAGTGTCTCTCAGCCATTAGGGGTTCCTCCTTTGTGAATTCTCTATTTAGCTCTGTTCCCCATTTTTTGATTGGATTATTTGGATTCTTGGCATTTAATTTCTTGAGTTCTTTGTATATTATTGGATATTAGCCCTCTGTCAGATGTGGGGTTGGTGAAGATTTTCTCCCAGTCTGCAGGCTGCCATTTTGTTCGAATGACAGTGTCCTTTGCCTTACAGAAGCTTTTCAGTTTCATGAGGTCCCATTTATTGATTGTTGATCTCAAGTCCTGAGATGTTGGTGTTCTGTTCAGGAAGTTGTCGCCTGTGCCAATTAGTTCGAGGGTTTCTCCCACTTTATCTTCTAGTAGATTTAGTGTGACCAGCCTAATGTTAAGGTCTTTGATCCACTTGGACTTTAGTTTTGTACAAGGTGATAAGTATGGGTCTTACTTCATTCTTTTACAAATAGACATCCAGTTGGACCAGCACCATTTTTTGAAGATGCTGTCCTTCTTCCATTGTGCCGTTTTGGCTTCTTTATCAAAAATTAGGTGGCCATAAGTGTGTGGGTCTATTTCTGGATCTTCAATTCGATTCCATTGATCTACTGTTTTGTTTCTATACCAATACCATGCTGTTTTTACAACTATTGCTCTGTAGTACAGCTTGAAATCTGGGATGGTAATACCTCCTGATGTTTTTTTTTTTTTATTGTACAGGAATGATTTAGCTATTCTGGGCTTTTTGTTGTTCCATATGAAACTGAGACTAGCTCTTTCCAAGTCTATAAAAAATTGTGTTGGTATTTTGATAGGAATTGCATTGAATCTATATATTGCTTTTTGTAGGATGGCCATTTTTATTATGTTGATCCTACTTATCCATGAGCATGGGAGATCTTTCCATCTTCTAAAGGCCTCTTCCATTTCTTTCTTCAAGAGCTGAAGTTCTTGTTGTACAGATCCTTTACTTGCTTGGTTAGAGTTACCCCCAGGTATTTTATGTTGTTTGTGGCTATTGAGAAGAGGGTTGTTTCCCTTATTTCTTTCTCAGCCCATTTGTTTGTTGTATAAAGAAGGGCTTCTGGATTTTTTGAATTAATTTTTTATGCAGCCACGTTGCTGAGGGGGTTAATCAGCTGCAAGAGTTCTCTGGTGGAATTTTTGGGGTCGCTTATGTATACTATCATATCATCTGCATATAGGGATAATTTGACTTCTTCATTTCAGATGTTTATCCCCTTGATGTCCTTTAGTTGTCTTATTGCTCTAGCAAGAACTTCAAGTACTATATTGAAGAGATATGGTGAAAGTGGACATCCTTGTCTTGTCACTGAGTTTAGAGGAAATGCTTCAAGTTTCTCTCCATTTATTTTGATGTTGGCCACTGGCCTGCTGTATATTGCCTTTATTATTTCTAGGTACGGCCCTTGTGTGCCTGTTCTCTCCAGAACTTTTAGCATGAAGGGGTGTTGGATTTTGTCAAATGCTTTTTCTGCATCTAGTGAGATTATCATGTGGTTTTTTTTCTTTCATCTTGTTTATATGGTGAATGATGTTGATAGATTTTCATATGTTGAACCATCCCTGCATTCCTGGGATGAAGCCTACTTGATCATGGTGTATGATACTTTTGATGTGTTCTTGAAATCGGTTTGCTAGTACTTTATTAAATATTTTTGCATCTATGTTCATGAGGGAGATTGGTCTAAAGTTCTCTTTCTTTGTTGGGTTTTTGTGTGGTTTAGGAATCAGGGTGATTGTGGCCTCGTAGAATGAGTTTGGCAATGTTCTTTCAGATTCTATTTGGTGAAAGAGTTTGAAAAGTATTGGTGATAGCTCCTCTTTGAAGGTCCGGTAGAATTCCGTGCTAAAGCCACCTGGCCCTGGGCTTTTTTTGGTTGGGAGATTTTTAATGACTGTTTCTATTTCCTTAGGGATTATAGGGCTATTTAATCTGTTTATCTGGGCATTTCACTTATGTTTTCAAATTTGGTGGAGTATAGATTTTTAAAGTAGGATCCAAATATTCTCTGGATTTCCTCAATGTCTGTTGTTATTTCACCCTTTTCATTTCTGATTTTGTTGATTTGTGTTTTCTCCCTCTGTCTTTTAGTTAGTTTGGCTAAGGGTCTGTCTATTTTGTTGATTTTCTTGAAGAAGCAACTCTTGGTTTCATTGATTCTTTGTATAGTTCTTTTTGTTTCTAAGTTGTTGATTTCAGCCCTAAGTTTGATGATCTCCTGCCTTCTGCTCCTCTTGGGAGTGTTTGCTTCTTTTTTTTTTCCAATTCACCCAGTTTAGCTGTTAATTCGCTAATATGAGCTGTCACAATTTTCTTTTTGAAGGCACTTAGTGCTATGAACTTTCCTCGTAGAATAGCTTTCATAGTGTCCCATAGGTTTGGGTATGTTGTGTCTTCATTTTCGTTGGATTTTAAGAAGTCTTTGATTTCATTCTTTATTTCTTCCATGACCCAGTGGTCCTCTAGTAAAGAGTTGTTCAATATCCATGTGAGTGTAGACTTTCTGTTGATTCTTTTGCTATTGAAGTCCAGCTTTATTCCATGGTGGTCTGATAAGATACAAGGGGTTATTTCAATTTTCTTGT
>CAJQZJ010000753.1:3269123-3304537 GCA_907164525.1 Lophiomys imhausi | reverse complement strand
GTCCCATTTATTGATTGTTGATCTCAAGTCCTGAGATGTTGGTGTTCTGTTCAGGAAGTTGTCGCCTGTGCCAATTAGTTCGAGGGTTTCTCCCACTTTATCTTCTAGTAGATTTAGTGTGACCAGCCTAATGTTAAGGTCTTTGATCCACTTGGACTTTAGTTTTGTACAAGGTGATAAGTATGGGTCTTACTTCATTCTTTTACAAATAGACATCCAGTTGGACCAGCACCATTTTTTGAAGATGCTGTCCTTCTTCCATTGTGCCGTTTTGGCTTCTTTATCAAAAATTAGGTGGCCATAAGTGTGTGGGTCTATTTCTGGATCTTCAATTCGATTCCATTGATCTACTGTTTTGTTTCTATACCAATACCATGCTGTTTTTACAACTATTGCTCTGTAGTACAGCTTGAAATCTGGGATGGTAATACCTCCTGATGTTTTTTTTTTTATTGTACAGGAATGATTTAGCTATTCTGGGCTTTTTGTTGTTCCATATGAAACTGAGACTAGCTCTTTCCAAGTCTATAAAAAATTGTGTTGGTATTTTGATAGGAATTGCATTGAATCTATATATTGCTTTTTGTAGGATGGCCATTTTTATTATGTTGATCCTACTTATCCATGAGCATGGGAGATCTTTCCATCTTCTAAAGGCCTCTTCCATTTCTTTCTTCAAGAGCTGAAGTTCTTGTTGTACAGATCCTTTACTTGCTTGGTTAGAGTTACCCCCAGGTATTTTATGTTGTTTGTGGCTATTGAGAAGAGGGTTGTTTCCCTTATTTCTTTCTCAGCCCATTTGTTTGTTGTATAAAGAAGGGCTTCTGGATTTTTTGAATTAATTTTTTATGCAGCCACGTTGCTGAGGGGGTTAATCAGCTGCAAGAGTTCTCTGGTGGAATTTTTGGGGTCGCTTATGTATACTATCATATCATCTGCATATAGGGATAATTTGACTTCTTCATTTCAGATGTTTATCCCCTTGATGTCCTTTAGTTGTCTTATTGCTCTAGCAAGAACTTCAAGTACTATATTGAAGAGATATGGTGAAAGTGGACATCCTTGTCTTGTCACTGAGTTTAGAGGAAATGCTTCAAGTTTCTCTCCATTTATTTTGATGTTGGCCACTGGCCTGCTGTATATTGCCTTTATTATTTCTAGGTACGGCCCTTGTGTGCCTGTTCTCTCCAGAACTTTTAGCATGAAGGGGTGTTGGATTTTGTCAAATGCTTTTTCTGCATCTAGTGAGATTATCATGTGGTTTTTTTCTTTCATCTTGTTTATATGGTGAATGATGTTGATAGATTTTCATATGTTGAACCATCCCTGCATTCCTGGGATGAAGCCTACTTGATCATGGTGTATGATACTTTTGATGTGTTCTTGAAATCGGTTTGCTAGTACTTTATTAAATATTTTTGCATCTATGTTCATGAGGGAGATTGGTCTAAAGTTCTCTTTCTTTGTTGGGTTTTTGTGTGGTTTAGGAATCAGGGTGATTGTGGCCTCGTAGAATGAGTTTGGCAATGTTCTTTCAGATTCTATTTGGTGAAAGAGTTTGAAAAGTATTGGTGATAGCTCCTCTTTGAAGGTCCGGTAGAATTCCGTGCTAAAGCCACCTGGCCCTGGGCTTTTTTTGGTTGGGAGATTTTTAATGACTGTTTCTATTTCCTTAGGGATTATAGGGCTATTTAATCTGTTTATCTGGGCATTTCACTTATGTTTTCAAATTTGGTGGAGTATAGATTTTTAAAGTAGGATCCAAATATTCTCTGGATTTCCTCAATGTCTGTTGTTATTTCACCCTTTTCATTTCTGATTTTGTTGATTTGTGTTTTCTCCCTCTGTCTTTTAGTTAGTTTGGCTAAGGGTCTGTCTATTTTGTTGATTTTCTTGAAGAAGCAACTCTTGGTTTCATTGATTCTTTGTATAGTTCTTTTTGTTTCTAAGTTGTTGATTTCAGCCCTAAGTTTGATGATCTCCTGCCTTCTGCTCCTCTTGGGAGTGTTTGCTTCTTTTTTTTTCCAATTCACCCAGTTTAGCTGTTAATTCGCTAATATGAGCTGTCACAATTTTCTTTTTGAAGGCACTTAGTGCTATGAACTTTCCTCGTAGAATAGCTTTCATAGTGTCCCATAGGTTTGGGTATGTTGTGTCTTCATTTTCGTTGGATTTTAAGAAGTCTTTGATTTCATTCTTTATTTCTTCCATGACCCAGTGGTCCTCTAGTAAAGAGTTGTTCAATATCCATGTGAGTGTAGACTTTCTGTTGATTCTTTTGCTATTGAAGTCCAGCTTTATTCCATGGTGGTCTGATAAGATACAAGGGGTTATTTCAATTTTCTTGTATCTGTTGAGGCTATCTTTGTGTCCAACTATATGGTCGATTTTGGAGAAGGTTCCCTGAGGTACTGAGAAGAAGGTGTATTCTTTTGTGTTTAGGTGAAACGTTCTATTGATATCTGTTAGATCCGTTTGGTTCATGATCTCTGTTAGACTCATTATTTCTCTGTTTGGCTTCTGTCTTGATGATCTGTCCATAGTTGTGAGTGGGGTGTTGAAGATCCCACTATTAAAGTGTTTCGATCGATGTGTGATTTAAGTTTTAGAAGCATTTATTTTATAAATGTAGGTTCCTTTGTATTTGGGGCATAGATGTTCAATATTGAGATGACCTCTTGGTGTATATTTCCTTTAATGAGTATGTAATGCCCTTCTCTGTCTTTTTTTTTATTAACTTCAATTGGAAGTCTATTTTGTTTGATATTAGGGTGGCTACTCCAGCTTGCTTCCTGGGTCCATTTGCTTGGAAGACCTTTTCCCAGCCCTTTACTCTGAGGTAGTGTTTATCTTGAATAGTGAGTTGTGTTTCTTGTATACAGCAAAAAGATGGGTCTTGTTTACAGATCCAGTCTTTAAGTCTGTGTCTTTTTATTTGCGAGTTGAGTCCATTGATGTTGATGGGTATTACTGACCAGGGGTTGTTATTTCCCATTATTTTGGTATAGCTTGCTGTCTTGTATTTCTCTTTTGTTTAGTTGCTGTATAGGTTTCTACTTCCTCTGTTTTCTTGGATATAGTTATCTTCTCTGTGTTGGAATTTTCCTTCTAGGATCTTCTGTAGGGCTGGGTTTGTGGGGAGATATTGTTTGAGTTTGATTTTGTCATGGAATATCTTGTTTTCTCCTTCTATGTTGATAGAGAGTTTTTCTGGGTATAGTAGTCTGGCTGGGCACCTATGTTCTCTCAGGGCTTGTAGGACATCCGTCCAGGCCCTTCTAGCTTTTAAATTTTCTGAGGAGAAGTCAGGTGTGATTCTGATGGGTCTGACATTGTATGTGACTTGGCCTTTTTCTCTTACAACTTTTAATATCCTTTCTTTGTTCTCTACAATTGGAGTTTCTATTATTATGTGGCAAGAGGAGTTTCTTTTCTGATCTAATCTGTTTGGTGTTCTGTAAGCCTCTTGGATTTTTACTGGCATCTCTCTCTTTAGGTTTGGGAAGTTTTCTTCTATTATTTAGTTGAAGATATTTCCTGGACCATGGAGTCGGGAGTCTTCTCTTTCCTCTATGCCTATAATTCTTAGGTTCCATCTTTTCATTGAGTCCTTGATTTCTTGGATGTTGTGGGTGAGAGATTTTTTAGCCTTCTCATTTTCTTTGGATGTTGTACTGATTTCTTCCATGAAATCTTCCATGCCTGAGATCCTGTCTTCCATCTCTTGCATCCTATTTTTCATACTCACATCCGTAGTTCCTGTTCTCTTCTCTTTATTCTCCATTTCCTCTTTTAACTGTGACTGTGTTTTCTTTATTGTTTCCATTTCTATTTTCATGTCTTCAATGGTAGTGTTCGTTTTGTACATTTCCTTCTCCAGTTTGCTTGTTTTTGTCTGGAGATCTTTCATTGCTTTATCCTTTTCCTGTTCAATCTGGGTCACCTTGGCTTGGAGCTCTTTAATGATGTTATTCATTGTTTTGACTTATAGAATTGTGGCTTCTTTGAGTTCCTTCATAGTTTTAAGTTCTTCTGGAAGGGACTTTAACACTTTCCGTAATGTAGAATTGTCATCGTTTTCATGTGTTTCAGTTGTGGTGAGGTGGTTCGGGCTGGACGGAATAGCGTTGCTTTCTTTTGTTGGAGACATTTTGCTCTTTTTTTTTTTTTTTGTCTCGGGCCTCTGGCCATGTGGAATTTTTTTTTTTTTGCTGTCTTCTGGACTTGGGTCCAAAGGGGGCACTGTGGTGTAGGTGTTGCCTTACTCCACCCCTATAAGGTGAGTCATTCAGTCCCGCCTCCCAGGTGGGGACCTAATTAATTCAGGTGGTGGAGCTGTGCACAAGTAAGCTCTGATTCCCTGCCAGAAGGGCCCTTACTAGTACAAAAGTTCGATATAGGACAGTTTCAAATATCTCATAGTTTGCCCAGGGTTGGTTCCTGTAGGGTGTAAATCTGCAGTTCAGCTCCAATAGCCTGCCGCTCCCGAGGCTTGGAAGCTGGCCAGTGACGTCACAGACTGGGAACTGATGGCGCTTTGCAGAGGAGCTACTTCACTTCCAAGGGTCGCAACCTTTCCCAGATAATTGGATTGTCTGTGTGAGACCTGGAGTGCCCAGCAGGGTGGGAATTATCTCTGCGTGGTTTCTGAATCTGCAGGCTGGGTATTAGGTTGGAACTTACCGGGGATTTCTCCTTTTGGAGGGATGGGTTATCCCGATTCCTGGGTCCAGAGGCTTCCTAGCGTGTCTGAGAGTTGGAAGGGGCATCCTGCCCAGTCATCTTCCTTGGTCCCTGTGTAGCTGGGTGAGATTTAGAAGGGGTCATGCCCTTTGTACAGCATCCTGCAACACTTGCCCCCTTGTGACTGTTGACCCCGAAATCAAAATACGTTCTCACCCGCGGCCGCCATCTTGGATCCCCTGTAAAGTATATTTTTAAAACTTACCACTTAAAATTTCTAGCATTGACTAATCTAGTAGATTAGTCTTAAAAAACTCTTCTTTAATACTTTGCTCTGACAGAAAGATTTTAATTTTGTCGATGCTCAGGTTGAACCTTTGCAGAAGCTACTATTTCCCTCTTTATCAAGGAATAAAAGCACCACCATCTAATTACTGCTCAGGGATATTTCCATTCCTTGTGTCTTCTCATTTTCCTCCAAATTCCTTACATGTTGTTTAAAATTTCAGACCCTCTATGTATCGTTTTAAATCTTCCTGTCCATTCTCTTCTCAATCTTTGTGACTCCTACTTAATCTTTAAAGCCTTCAATGCTTCAGACACATAAATAGATCTCACTCCAATCTTTTTACTTATCTACACTCCTCAAGGACTATAGTTACTTGGGACATCTTCTTTTGCAATAACTACAAAGGTGAAGATGACCAGCCCAATAACTGCGATGTATTTTCATCATCTGCTCATTCCTGTCTACTAAATAATTGAGAAAGTAAGTCATATGGACAAACTCTAAAGTAAAGGATTGCGAAGCTTAACCTGACTACAAGGTGGCCATGGGAAAGGTGTAAGTGTGTTAGCAAGATCGATGACTATATTGGACTTGTTAGTTAATTTATTTAAGATTTAAAAGCCAAAATTTAAAGTAGAAAACTTCAGAACCAATCAGTTTGCATCTCTATATTTCTTTATATTTTTTATTTTTTAAAAAATTAAGAAAATAATACTTGGGAAAAAAAGGTAGCAACTTTCACATGTAATTTGTAAAGTTATTTGATTCTAATAAAAGAAAATCAAGCAGGGTTGGAAAGGTGGCCTCAGCCGTTAAGAGCACTGACTATTCTTTTAGAGGACCCAGGTTCAATCCCAGCCCCTATGAGGTGACCTGCAACTGTCTGTAATTCCTGTTCCAGGGGATCTTACACTCTCCCACAGACATACATGGAGTCGAAACACCAATGTACATAAGATAAAAATAAATAAAAATTTTAAAAAAGAAAAGCAAGCAAAAAGAAACTCCTGTTTTCCAGGCAGATTTCCATTCTTCTTATTTTTCCAGTGATGTCCTTTGCGTCTTTCTTTAGAAAATGCAAGAGGATAGTTATAGGTATAGAGAGATTTTCATGAGAGTGAAGATGTGTTAAAGTTGCCAGTAAACTCTTTACAGAACTTTCTAAGTTACCTGTGATTAATGCAAATATCTGAGCTGAATTTGAGGGTGTTTTCACAAAAGCACTAAAAACTGCACTGCTATTATGTCTTTTTGAGCATCCAAGCACTTTAGTCTTTCACCATGTTGTCCCCAGCACTGTGTTCTGGATAAATACTTGGAACATAGGGTTTTCCAACCCGAGTGAACATCCAGTGCAAAGAAAATTGCTTGTGGAATCTGTGTCTGGTGTGCAAGCCTATTTCTTAATGTCTCTAACAGTTTTTAGTGATGCGACACCACTTAAAGAATTGAATTAGCTGCTGCATTTTCTCTGATAGTTGGAATCTAATTAAAATCTTTTCCAAGTGATGACACTAGGAGTTTAAAAGTTGAAGGACATACCACAAGATGATAATGAGGCTGAAATTCACACACAAGTTTTGTCATTGCTCATAAATCTTGCATGACACCACTAGAATTTGCTGCGGAATCACATACTTACATGCATTTCTGGGCACTATTGCTTACCTTGTGCTGACAGAAATGTGTTAATTAGCATAACAGCATAGATATGTTGCTGTGTGATAATTATAAAATTGTAGCTGATTTGACTAAATTCTAAATATACACATACATTGCCATTACAATGATTGGAAAGACCCTTATCATTTTCAAACTTGTCAGGTATTTTTAAATGTCCTTTTGCTATCAGCAGGGAATAATCTTTCCTTAAAAAAAAAAACTCCAATAGTCACATTTCCTTGCTGTCTCCTTCCTTTCATTTCCTCTTTTTGTAAATCAGAATGTTCTCCTATTTTTTTCTTCTATAAAATTTATCAAATTCTAAAAGCACAGCTAAAAATCCATATACTTTTTTATTCCCTTTGCCAGTGTTGTTTAGAAGCATCTCATGTGTCTTTACTTAACGTCTGACACTATTCTTACTTTTACTGACCATAGCACACATTATTATAGATGTGAACCTTCAATTTAAATCACTTTATGTAAAATAACATGTACATTGTCACAAAATGTGCAAATAATCAAAGCAAGTATAAGAGAAGGGGATATTGGAAGGAGTTGCTGTCTTAGAACACTTAACATGGTCTTCAATATGTTTGCTTTAGAATTTGACTCCTGCACAAAAAACAAAACAAAAAATGGAATTTAGCTCATATGATCAACTGTCTCCTATTCAGTAGTTTGCTTTTGTTTTTCCAGACACATTTATATTCCATAATTTCAGCTGAGTACTGCAATAAACTGATGATAGAGGTTGGTCAGGTTTTTTGTTAGAGACTTATGTTTTCTTAGTCCCCTGACTAATTTTTATAACAGAATTCAAACCTTCAATCATCTCTAGGACTAAGTGGGATACTTTCCTAGTTACCGCTTGCCAGCTGCTCGAAGATTTGGGATGGAGTTTGAGAAGCACCAGTGTTCCTGAGTTTTCAGAAGCCATTGATGCAGAGCCTGTGAGTAAGTGAAGTAGTAATGCAGACAAGAATATGATGGTGACACTTTTCAGTATTGAACATATTAATTTTAACTGATTCAACAACAGAGATTTTTCTTATTTGAGTAAAAAGCTACCTCTAAATCTTCACAATCTTCATAAACCAGCTTTTTTCACATACTTGTTTCAATAATGGATGTTCTCTTTGCTTTTAATTTTCAATCTTCAAGAATGTGTATTTGTAAAATATTTCTAGGCCCATTCTTTAGAAATGACTCTATAATTGAATTACAAATAAAGTAATGTGAATTCCTTGATTCCTTATTTTCTTAGATTATTGGTGTCTCTGATTACTGTGGATATTCAAAGCCTGTGCATCATTAAAAACTAAACACCAAATGGTCAGTCATGAAAGCACATATGTAGAAGTAACACTGTACAACTTGGGTGGATTGTATCTCTTTATTTAGAAATATACACACAAAGGCACACACTACACTCCCCCACACCACACACATACAAACACACACACACACACACACACACACACACACACACACACGTGCTCATGGAAGCTAAGAATTTGAAAGAACAAGGAGTTGTGGTGTTTGGAGGAGAGAAAGAGAAAGAGACACAATCTATAATCTCAAAAATTACTTCAAAATCTAAAATTCTGCATGCTACTTTCATACAAAATTTCAACACTGGCAAAAACAGAAGTTTAATTTCAAAAGAAAGATTATTATTTGCAAAAGAAATCATATTGCTTAATGAGAATAAAAATAAAGCAGTGTTTGTTAGACACATAAGAATTCTACAAGATTATTAAACATGTACCAAAGTTAGTTGTGTATAAACATTTTCTAGCTTTATTATTTTGATAGTATAATTTCCCAGTTACTCAAACTTTGGTATCATATAGGCAAAAATCACCTCTAATACAAGCATTTCTAAGGAATGATGATCACCAATACTCTTAATACAGACTGAATAACAATATTCTTCTTATTGGAAGAAAACAGTTGTGTATCACTAAAGTAAGTTGTTGCTTTACTGGGACAACAGTACTGGTTAGCTGTAGCTGAAAAATCAGTTGCAGTTAATAAGAGACTAACATCATTGTAGTGAAATATTCTGGGGCATATTTGCTTACAGTCAGCACATAGAACCTATGGTTCAGGGGATAAAAGCTTTATTTGAAGATGAAAGACAAACTTCGTAGTGGAAGAATGTCACATGTGTTACTAGTTTGGGGGCAGAAAAGATGAAGGATTAAAGTGATTATGAAGAACAACCTGAGGTTTGGCACTATAAGAAGCTAAGAGGACACTGATGAAAGGCCAGGACTGTGGGATATCTGCCAAAAACAGAGGTAGATATGGATTAGAGACAGTTTGGGCTTGCAAGAGAGGATGTGTGTGCTGTGGATGGCTGAGGCAGAGCCGTGGGGTTGCCTAAGCCTTTTGGAATACAGAGGACTGTGAGTGACTCTCAGAAATCAGGTGTTAAGCTATTTATACTGCTAATTTTTAATTTTGCTCTGGTATGATTGCTAAGAAAATGTGTACGTTCTTTTTCTTATTTTTTTATTTTATTTTATATCCCTCTCAGGTCTCTGAGGTGGTTGAGGACTAGATAGCTAGAGTATCATAGTTAAATTTTGAGTTTTTTAGGAATTAAGAGGGTGTTCTGGATCTTCTAAGAAGATGTTTTTAAAATTGTGATGCAATTTAGGATGGAAGCTGAGTTTGGATATAGAACTTTAAACTCATGGAGATGGTTAGATAGTAGAATGTTAAAGTCAGGTGCCAAATGGGTATAGACTGGACACTGGGAATATATGCTAAGCTTTATAATTCTCATAATTGTGGCCTAATTACAAATAAAATAAAATATTAAAAGAAAAAAAGAACTCAGAATTTTTAAAAAGATACATTGGATTTTAAACTGCTGAAATTGTTGAAGACAGTGGGACTTCTAAAATGATATTATGTTTCATATTGTGATATAAAGCTAGAATTTTGTGCATAAACATAAAAGAATTATAGTTGAATGGTGATGTTTTTGCATGTGAAGTTGACAAATGGTCAATTGTGTCTGTTATGCTAGCTTGGTTAACCTGACGCAACTTAACAGGATCACCTGGGATGAAGAAACACCAATTTAAGAATTTCTCCATCAGACTATTCATTGGGTACATCTGTGGCATACATTTTTTAAATTAAAGATTGACATGGCCTAACCAACTATGAGTAGCATCATCCCTGTACAGCAGGTGGTCCTGGGTTGAATGAAAAAGCAGACTAAGAAAACCATGGGGAGCAAGGGGTTGTAAGCAGCAATTCTCCATGCTCTCTGCTTCAGTTCTGGCCTTCAGGTGCGTACACAGAGCTGGTCCCCTAGGCCGCCTCAGTGAATGGCTTTAACCTGTAAGCTACATGAACTCTTTCCTCCCTTCAGCTCCTTTACATGTGTGTTTTGTCACAGAGAAACTAAGACAATGGGCTTTATTTTGAGAAAACTGTTATATTTTTAAATAAAAATTGTCTCTCTTTTCCCCAACATTTATTTATTTCTTCAAGCTACATCTCAATTATAGTCTCCTACCTCCTCCCCATCCTGGTCTCACTCTCCTATCCTCTTTCCTCTCACCCTCCTGTCCTCGTTTTTTTAATTTAAGGTGTATCTTTTCCCCCCAATAGCTCCCCTCTTTAATCCAATAAAAATCTCCTTTTCTTATAGCAATAAATACAATACAAAACAATAAGAAATGTTAAGCAACAATTATGAAAATTGTAAGGTATAATACATATTCCCAATGTCCAATTCATACGTATTTGGCAACTGATAATAATATTCTATTATCCATCTATCTCAATGAGTTTAAAGTTCTATACCTAACTCAATTGCCATCCTAACTTGCATTAACTACTTAAAAACAAGAATCAATATAATACAGCCTCCATTATAATTGTTACCTATATTGAGATTGTATTATTTTGAATCATATCCAAGGAATTGATATAAAAATCCAAGTTTAATTTGTGCATTCAATTAATAATTTCTTTCATAGGAAACCCAATGTTCAGAGGTTCTGCTTAAGAGACCCTTATAATGTAACTCTACAAATTCAGACTTCTTTTTAAGTTTAATTATTCATTTATTCATTATACATCTCAATCACATCCCCCTTCCTCCTCTCTACCTGTTCCCTCCCTCTTACCCTCTCCCCTTTTCCCTCCTTCCCCTCTTTTCCAAAAAGGGAACCACACCCCATCAACCCACTCTCGACTCTCTTCAAGTCACATCAGGACTAAGAGCATCCTCTTCCAGTGAGGCCAGACAAGGTAGCCCAGTTAGGAAAAGGTGATCTTCAAGCATGAAATAGAATCTATGTTACCAAATGTCTATGCTCCACTTGCTAGGGAATCTACATGAATACCAAGACCAAGCTGCCTATCAGTTAAGTATTTGTAAGGGGCCCTACTTCCAGACCACACATGCTTTTTTTTTTTTTTTTTTGGTTGGTGCTTTGGTCTCTGTAATCTCTTAGGGGCCTAGGTTAATTGACTCTGTTGGTCTTCTTGAGATGTTCTTGTTCCCTCCAGGTCTCTCTATTGTTTCTTGCACTCTTCTACAAGACTCCACACAAGCTCAGCCTAATGTTTGGCTGTGGATCTCAGCATATGTTTTGATCAGCTGCTAGGTGGGGCTAGTTATGGTAGTTTCCTGTGTGAAAGCATACCAGAGTATCATTAACAGTGTCAGGCATTGCTCTCTCCCATGGGGTGGGTCTCAAATTGTGGCAGCCATTGGTTGGTCTTTCCCTTAATCATTGCTCCATCTTTATCCCTGTACATCATGTATGCAGGATAAATTATGGGTCAAAGGTTTTATGGTTGGGTTGGTATCCTCCTCCCGCCAGTGGAAGTGCCACCAGGCTAGGAGGTGTTCACTTCTGTCTCCATGTCCTCTGCTGCTAGGAGTCTAGCTAGGATCACCCTCATAATTAATGCATGTATCAATGGCCGATTGAAATAGAACACCCTAACAAAGTTGTCAAACCTTTTTGACAATGGAACTTCACATTGCCATCCATAAATCACATGCTGGTGAACCATACATTTATGCTACCAAAAAAATAATAAAGAAAGCAAAATATAGAATATTTTACTAAGTTTATGATTTTGTGTTGGGCTACGCTTACAGATATCATCAGCTAAATTTAAGGAATGATTTTGGAAAGTTGTGATTAAACACAGTATTTTAGTCATATTTAAACACTTTTATCACTACCAAAATTGTTAAAATTATTTTATATTTGTACACATGCATATACATGTATATATGCATGCATATATACTTAAACAAATATGCTGTGGGCAAGAAAGAGAGCAGGAGGAATTGACTTATTCATTCCAATCTAGCTATCTACCTGAAAGTGAAGGCAGCTGTAATAGAGCATGAAGCAGAAGTCACTACTAATGTATTGGCATATAAAATGTTGTGCCCAGAAATTCGGTCTTCAAAACAGGACCTGATGAAATGTTAGTGTGGGTCTGAATAAATATATGCCAAAATCATAATAAAGGGAAAATGAAAGTAGTGATTAGCAAAACAAAGTGAGAAGCTGATGTAGAGAAAGGAGCATTGCAGGCTGCTGTTAGGAAATACAATCAGTGAAGTCCTAGACATACAGGCTTCTGGCAGGAAATTAAGTGAGAATAAAGGATTGTAGATCAATAATGAAATAAAGGGGACAGCCGGCTAATGGTTCTCTTGTTTCAATGTATAAATGACATTTTTGTGTCCCATTGGAAACCTTAGGTGATGGCTTTGTTAATCACAGCACAGAAACACTGCCATTTTGCCTTTTCCAATCACAAAAGTTTTGCTTCACTATGCTGTGATTGTGTGTACTCTCATTTAAGCTCTTTTGTGTGCTAAGGTCTGTATGTAGAGGATCAGTTCATCAAAACATTTTCACTTAAGAAGATTTTAATATAGTTGAAGAGAGGAAACAAAGCCCAATTGATAAAGGTAGTAAGTGGAGACAATAATACATGAAAAGGAATGAGGGCATGTAGAGAATGTCCTGAAAGGTCAGACCCTGCAGCTGTCACCCCTTCTTTGTCTAGGTTCAGGAAACATAAAGCCATCTCTGCGAACATGTCTTTTCATGACACTTTTGAGCATAGCACTTGGAACGTGTGAAAGAATTCTAGATAAATGTCCAGAGGACAAAATCCCAGTGCAGGAAAGAATTTAATTCACCAGTATGCCATTAGGTAGGATAAAAGAGCCAACTATTAATGGTCGTCTTCTGAGTTCCATATTTGTACTAAGGCATAATGAGTACACCCTCCATATGCATATGTGTGTATGTACATACACACACAAATATAGATAAATAAATAAATAAATGATTGAATGAATGAATGAATAAATAGATAAAATGTGAAATTGGAGAAATTGAAGTCAGCTCTTTGATAATATGTTTTACTCTGGTGTCTTGCATGTATGTGGACATAGATTTTAATCCTCCAACCACTTGCTGCCTATCTTATTCTCTTTTATTTTGCACTTTATTTACATTTTCACCTTCATGACATTTTACTGGCAGTCTGTCTATTCATTTAATTTCCATACATTTAAGGAAAAAAAAAAAAGGGCCATAATGGGGTTTTAGTTTGCTAGCTCTCTGATTGCGTCAAGTGTTCTTATACTCCACTACATGTCATTTTCTGTATAAGTATTCTGTATAAGAGTCAATTTCCAAGAACAGTCTCTAAATGCCATTTGTTATAGTAGTGTTTAGGAACAAGGCTTTAGTGATGACCCTCTCTATGTATTTTATACGTATAAAGTAGGTCAAACAGAACCACTTACCCTCTTGTATTCAATTCATCATTAATATGGCTTTAAACTCTTCTTGGTATCTTCTCCTTTTCATATTAAGTATCCCTTATCCTCTGAAAGTCTCCTCTTAGGAAATTGCTTTATGATAATAACATCTCTTACCCTTCTGAAGATCTGTGCATCTTTTTGCTTCATTCTACTTTTGTCATTTCACAACTGTATGAGAAATATGGAATCTAGTATGCAATAAGAAGGCACTCATTTGCATTATATATTTCTGTATTTTCTTTAATTAATTTGCATTCAAAAGTATCTGTACTGTCATAAATGATGCAAAGTAAGTCATCTGTAGGAAAATAATTTTAAAATATGTATATAAAATATGTATAGTATTGGAAGTTACAGAGAGTTGGAAAGTAATTCACATGGCTGAAAGCACCACACATCTAGAAAAGAACTTTCAAGGTATCATTTATAAGATGATGGATCTTTTAAGTTTTCCTTAGTGTCAGCAGATTAGAACTCAATGTAATCTAGGAAAAGGGATGTTACTTAAGTCTTATTTTGTAGTTTTTTATGTTTATTTATTACTCCAGGTTACATCTCCATCACACTGTCCTCTTTCAACCCCTCCCAGTTCTGCCCTCCCACCCTCTACCCCCTATCCCTTCCATCCCACTCCTTCTGAGTGAAGTGTCCCTACATTTCAGTCCCCTGCTCCAGTTTAGCAGTCATATGAGGGCCAAGAACCTCCTAATACACTGGGGTTAAGCCTTATTTTTAAGAATGAAAATGCTAAACCACTCATAAAGAGAAAGCTTTCAATGTTTAGCTCAGAGGTCTATACCACTTCCATCACAAAAATATTGATGCTGTGACACAGCCATGATAAATTGGATAAGCACTTATAATAATGGCTATTTTCATCAGCAAAGTTTTATGTAAGTGGCTAAAGGCATTATACCTAAGATAGCAGTTGTACCAAAGAGGTAGAAAGAGAAAACAGACTTTATATATATATCAACTACTCTATCATGTTGACTATTCTCTGTTTGATACATCCTACTTGATTACCATTTGACTTATAAACCTTAGCTTTAATTTTTAAATTAACATGGAGCATCCCAAATAATAAATATGGTATATAGTGGCTGACGACATTTAGAAAGTATACTTCATTTCCATATTCATACCATATTTATTATATTATTTAATTTCACCACAAACTAAGGATAATTATAACCAAGTTATTCATGTCATATTTTAAGACATTTTCAGTTTCAAACAAAAACAAGCTTATAAATATTATAATTGTTGTTGAATATTACGACATTAATAAATAGTTGAGACATGACTAGCATTTGTGCATCTTTGTTATCCTGTTGCTGCCCTCCTACACTATGACACAGTCTGTCTTTGGAACATGTTTTGATGTGATTGCAATAAACATATATGTGTGTGTAAGAGTGTATACATGTGTGTGTGTGTGTGTGTGTGTGTTTATAATAGTTCCTTTTACAATTACTACAATGATTCTTATCTGAGAATAAATTGAAGTGAATATATGGAAAAAATCTCTATAATGAAGACTTGATTCTTGATAAGAGAAAAAGAATGAAAATTAATTTTTAAAAAGAAAATAATCTTTTCATAGAAAAATCTATATTTTAAAATGTTTAACAACTAAAAAATAATCTATTAATTTGGAAAAAAATCTCTTTCTAAATACCAATGGAATTTTTCAGAAAACTGGTTAACAACAACAACAAAAAGTCTTAAAATTTTCATGGAACCACCAAACACTTTGTAACCAATGCAATACTAAGCAAGTTTATCATTAGAACAAAGTGGAAAGAAATATAAAGCATACCACAAGATATAATTTGGTAACCAAAATTTCATGGTATTGGCAGTCCAAGTAACAGTAGCACAGAATAGAGAGTGCATGAGTCACATCACATTTACAGTCAATTAATTTAGGGCATATTTGCCAGGAACACACATTGAAGAAATGAGTCTTTTCTCCAAACAATGCTAGGACGATTGGATATCAATTAACTGAAGATTGAAACATTTCCCAGTTTTACACCACTCATAAAATAAACTCAAAAATGGTTAAATACATGAACATAAGAACTAAACAAAAGTTTAGGAGAAATTTCAAGACCATGAAAGGAATACAAATTGAATAAGAACCAAAACTTCAGAAAAGAAATGTAAAAATAGAGAAGGACATCACTAGTAAGCCTCCATGCCACAATGTAGCAATAGAAGAACAATAAAAATATGTATTGCATAAAAATATGCCCATACTTAATCTTGGGTAAGCATGTGAATGAATTTTTGAGATTACTAAGGAAGGAAATACAGATCAAAACACTGATGTCATCTCATACCACTATAAATCCTACTGGGAAAAAGACCAAAGATAATTTTGATGAATATTAGGAGAAAAAGCAACATATGCACAGCACTGGTAGAAATGTAAATTAGTATTGGCATTATGAAAAATGGTTTGCAGTTTTCTAAAACATATAAAAATAAATATGGTATTATTCTTCAATAACAAATGACTGTGAATACACATAGAATATGAAAGCTCCATGTCAAGGACCTCCAGACTTCCAATGTTCATTTAAGAACTCTTCACATCAAGGTCTATCCCATACTTAAATGATGTTGCCTCCCTCTGGAGCTCATTTCCTATCAGGGCTATCTTATCTTGCCTGGATAGAGGAGGCACTTAGTCCTGAGGCAGCTCAAAGTGCCAGAATGGGTTGGTACTGGGTGGGGGTGGGTGGGAAGGTGGGACTGGGAAGAGGAGAGGTAAGGGGATGGGGATTGGAATGGAAAATAAAAAAAATAAAGAAAGAAAAGAACTATTCACAATGAAAGAAACTGAGACAGTCTAAAGTGTACATTAATTGATGGGTACATAATGTAAACACTATAAATGAATAAAAGGGAATACTTATCATATGTTGAAAAGAATGACCCTTGTCACCTGTAGCAACATGAAAGGGCCAGAAGATTATTATATTAAGTAAACCAAACCAGATACAGAAAGACAATCATCATAGAATCTCTGAAGTATGTAAACTCATTATTTTTAAAAATAGAGTATACAAGCTAAAAATATAATGGTGCAAAATTGGAGTTAATTGGTCATTAAATTAAAATAGAAAGTAGACACAAAGTTGGGTTTGTAGAGAGGGGAGAACCTAGGAGAAATTAAGGAAGGGAGTTTTGGGTGAAGATGAGAAAAATACATTGTATGAAGTTCTCACACTATTCATAAAATATTTATAAAAACCAACAAGAGTAGCAAAAAAATATATTGGTGTTACCTGACTATGAGAAGCTGGTGGTGGGAGAAGGCAGCAGAGAAATGGATCAATGTGTACTGTGTAATAACTGGAGATGTACAGAAATACTGCCCATGCAGTTCTACAGAAAGAAAAAAAATAAAAAGAGATAAGGACAATGCCATCTATGTCAAAAGGCTACATTAAAGGACTGAGGTTTTTTCCTACCATAAAAAATAATGACTATTTGAGAAAATAAATGATTATTCTGACTCATAACATTATAAAGTACATGCATTTATCAAAACATTCTCTAAAAATCCTCAAATATTAACCATTTCATGATTTAATATATCAGTTAGAGCAAATTAAGCTTAAATTATCAAACAAAATATAATTTCAAAGTAATAAAAATTAAAAGAGAAAAGAAACGAAGTGGAGAATGATGCATTCTCCAGTAGAGAGGAGCTTCCTTTCAGTAAGCTTCCTTAAACTTTTTGTTAGTCAGTACATTAGGATTTAAGAATATGATGGGAGAAGAGGGAACAGACTGTTAGACAAGGGTTTTATTTTGCAAAACTGACAGTGCTTTGAACTGTGTAGTGTAATATTGTGACTGTCCTAGATAACCCTGATTTTTTTCCTTTAAAACAGTTCATTTTATTCCATTCAATTTTCACCATATCCAAAATAGAACACAAAATAAAACATTTGGAAACATTCCTTTATTATTCTTATGTTCAAGACATATTTTTATGTCATATTCTATTTTCCATCTTTATGTAACAATACAAATTATTTTATAAGTTTATGAAAATATCCTGTTTCACTATACTTTGCTAAATTGTAATAATAGCGTTCATTATAATAGACTCTTCCTCAATACTTTCTCTTACGTTCCTCTAAAGTGATTTTAAATTTCTTTATGTGGATTTTTCGTATTTATAGGTAGGTGATGATGAATAGACAGAAAAATAGATAAATGATAGATATATAGATATAGATGATAGACAGATATAGATGATAGATGATAGACAGACAGACAGACAGACAGATAGATAGATAGGTAGATAGATATAGATGATAGAGAGATTTAGATGACAGACAGTCGGAACTATTTTAACTTGTTATTTTTCCATCACTACTTTCAAATAGTTATTCTTATACAGTTAACATAGAGTTTGTGAGATTAGCTCTTTATGTAATATGATTTGCCCAGATCATTTTCATAGCCTCTGAGCAGATGGGATGGGTTTAAATATATACAGCAGTAGCCTCACATCACCTCTTTGCAGTGCCACTAGGAAGAAATCCAGCAAAAATCAATATATAAACACATAATATAATACTCTCACACATTTTGTTAAATTATTAAATTCCTCACATATATGGTTTTATATATGTGCAAAATGTGTGTACTTGAAGGAGAGAAAATTTTTAGATGGTTATAATTTTACTATCTACTTATTTTTGAGGCAACCTTTTCTGGTCTATAAACTATAAAAATATGATATTAAGTATTGTTACCTATATCTAAATATATATTATATAGAAACAAATTCGAATTTCAAAAAGTTTAGGATTGGGTGATCTGTAGAGAAGTTGACAAATATCTAACAACTGGAGGACACTGGGTAAAAGCAGAAACCAAATTTAAATTAGTGTAGACTAGTACAAATATATTCATATTTTTATCTACATGAATAGGAAACAGGTATACACATTGCTAGGGTTGTCCTACTGGCTGTATTTTCATATTTTTAAATTTAAGTATTTGCAAATACTTAATTATGCATACCATATAAATAACTATCTCAGTTTTCAATAAAATGCATTAGACATGTTTTAATATCCTGTACATAATACGACAGACAAGCAGACTAAAATGGTGTGTATATAACCTGAGTTACCCAGTATTATGATGAATGGTCTGATGAACCACAGTTGTCTGAGGCAGCATATTTACCATATAGTGTGCATTCTTTTAATAACCATAAGTTACAAGTTCAAACTCTTGGTAATTAAACAGACATGTTTAGGTTCTCTAATTGTGAAAAGTCTTATCACTGTCATGTCTAATACATGGTGTAGTCTAGACTAGGCTAAAATATTCTTATGCATTTTTAAAAAATGACTCCATGAGTATAGTGATCTTTGTGCAATCATAGGAATATGAACTCATATTCTAAGACTTATGGAAATCCCATGATACTGTGCTCATGGAAATCCAGTGTTCCTACACTGAGATGTGAGGCAGAGTAAGTAGAATCCCGGGAAGCTTATTGGTCAGCAGGCCTTGCATATGTAGGAACAATAAACAAATGATGCTGTCCCAAACAAAGTGGAAGGAAAGGAACTACACTGAGATTGTCCTCTGACCTACATGTTATAGAGGAATTTTAATCCAGCAACATTGTTATTCTGGCAAGGGATTAGATACAAAGACCTAGGTCTGTGTGATCCACCTGTAATACAGACATGCCCTTAGTACACACCTTAATCCTCCTGGCTGGAACACAGATGCATCCTTAGTACACACCTTTAATTTCAAGCAGTAATATCTAATTGAGTGGCAGGCAAAGTGAAGAATTAGAGAAAGATTTAGAATGAGTCAGAGAAAGTATATGCCCAGGTCTCATGAGAACAGATAGGAAAGAGAGGCCACTAAGAACAGTGCAGGTTGAGAGAGAGTGAGAATGAGTTTGATGGAGTTCAACTGATGTGGTTGAGCAGGGTTGAGTTTGTGCAGCTCTGTTCAGGTTGTACAGTTAGTGTAAATTCTGTTCATGGAGGTCAGAGGTGGTTTTTCCAAGTAGAGCAATACAGTCAGAATCCACAAGAAGCCAGACTGAATCTGTCAACTTGGAGAGGATAATGTAAAAGCAAATTTCATTAAATCCTCCAGAAAACATTTTTGTTTCTTAAATACTTTATTGCATAGTTTCTAAAATATGGAATATTTAGCAGTAAAGGAAATAAGTATCTGCTACAAGCAATAATGCAAATGAATTTTAAAATTATTTTGCTGAAGGAAAACAACGAAATATAAAAGGAAACATGCCTTGCAATTTCATTTCTATGGAATTAAGGAATATGTAAATTCATTCTCCCTGACAAAAAAAATCATCAGGTCAGTAATTACCAAAGTTCAAAAATGAGTAGGTAATATTCTGCAAAAGTTCATGAAACAAAATTATCTTTGCTTACCTTTTAAGTAAGGAAAACAATCTACATCTTGATTGTGTTAGAATTTATAAAAATGCATGAGCTTATCAAACTTTGTCGATCTATACACACAAATGGTACATTTTATGATATAAAATCACATCTCAACAAATTTGATTTAAATAATACAAAATCAATTTAAAATCAAGTCAGTTAAGAAAACAAATTATTTTTGCCAATAAAAATATAGGAATATGCCCATAATTTTATTAATTGTTGCTTGAAACATGAAAAAATATTTTCTCTAGAGTAGACAACTACCAGAGAGCATCTGATCCCTGAGACAAAGGTCTGAAAGTACAGGTTAAATCATTTAACCATGTTCTCCTGTGATGATTGTGGAATAGAGAAGGGAAGTAGAAGACACATAATTGTGTGGTCATGTAGTCTTTTAATCATGTCTTCATTAGTACCATCTTTCTCAACAGAAAAGGGGTCCTGGGATAGATCTGTTAAACTTAATAAGCATCCAGTCAATATAAGTAGGAGAAGTAAGGTTCTTACAATCATGGCATTTGCACAAGTTATCCCAAATTGATGTAACTGCAAAAAGAGTAGATAAACTCAAAATAGTCTAATAATTCCCTGGAAAATGTCCTAGAGGACATAAACTCTTAGTGAGTGTCCACCCCTGTTAGTCTGACAGCTACAATCTCCTGAGTGCCTTATTGTAACATACCTAAAAACTTAGAGAAGTTATCAAGCAACAAAAGCAGATTTAAAATGCCACATTTCAGTGCTTAAGAGGGTTCTTTAATACTACTGATATGTTTCTCTAAGAATCCTGATGCTTAGTGCTCAGAATATTGTTTCAATGTAGAACTGCATCAATTTAAAAAAAACTATAAAACATATAAAAACATGATACTCTTTTGTGATACCTCACCTTAAAATGTTGCAGCTGACAGATGACTGGTTATCATGCACACAGAAGTTAAAGATGTTCACTAGACTCAGGCTGTTATGAAAATGTAAAAGGTTTCCATGTAAAAAATAACAAGTATGTTTTTCCACATGCCAACTACAATGCCATATGTCTCTAAGAGGCTCTGTAAAACCTGGCCACTAGAGCTGAAGTTGTTTTTATAATTTCATATGTAACCATTTCAATATGGATTTGGACACCCTACTTCAATAACAGGAAGGCTGATGTCACATGTGAAACTTCATTTTTTTAATTTTTTTAATAAATAAATTTATTTGTTGCTTCAGGTTGCACTTTAAATCCTACAAAATAGGGATGCTCTCATTGCTATTACTATATTTTTAAAGAAGACAATACAAGGGTAATATCATGGCATATACTGCTATGCACACTTATCAAATTTAGTCAAGACATTTCTTACTATAGCGATTTTAAGTAGAAGAATCTTGACTACCATTAAATGTGAGTATAGCATGTTGTTATCCCTGTGGTCTAAGAATTCTGTTGAGTCGTTTTGTTATGAAATACGACCATCTCCTCCTGATTATCTTTGTCACCATGGGGAAAATGAATGATGTAGACAATCTAAAATAGTAAATGATGCAAAAAAAAATAAGTTGGTCTTCAATAGCACTGATGTCAGTAACGTGAATTAGTAATGCATATTAAACTCCAGTCAATGCGATTGGAATGAATTTGTTCTATAAGAAATGTGTAGCTTATGACTTCTGCAAATCCAGTAAACTTTGTTTTGTTAAAGTACCAGACAACCAATATTTAGAGGGACTTATATGGTGTCAATGTCAATTGGAGTTCTGCCATTATCGGATGTTCATAGTTCACAGAAATAAGCAGTTACACAATAGTTGTATGTCTCCATTTGTATGTGCACACACACACACAAACACAAACATCACACAGACATACAGACACACATACACTCACACACATTATAAAAAAGGTTATTGTCCATGAACACTAAAATTGAAATTTCCTACAGGTTTAACTTTCAGGGAATATGTCTCTTTTGCTTTAAAATGAGCAATCAAAAACAGATTATAGGCTAAACAAATCAGGTAACACCTTATAATTCATATGAGTTTATACCTGACAGCTATAATCATGATAAGCAAAGCAATTTTGAGAATTCCAGGAAGAGTTCATTAGCTCTTTATCTAGGGTAGGACTTATAAAGTTCCCTCTGTCCATATTGGGATGTCAATTGGCATCTCTATTGAACCCATGTAGGTGAATATATTTTGAGGTTTCATGGGTGCAGTTTTCCCGTCTCATATGGAAAACACTATCTAGCAGCAGATACCACATTCTTCTAATTCTTACAAAGCGTCCTTCTCCTACTACATAGAATTTCCTTAGCTTAGGTTGTACGGATTGCACTGTAGGTGAATCACTTTGGGCAGAAGACCCCACAGTCACTTATTCTATACATGACTACATTTGAAATTCTGCAACAGTCTACATCTTTTGCATATAAGAAAATGTTTTAAAGAGGAATTGGATATATTCTTATCTCTGGTACATAGATAAATATTTATAGTACAATTGTAATTTATATTTGTTCAGGAAAATTACAGAGTTATATTCTTGTCAAGGACCAGCCTTGTCATATAGCACAGGGTCTTAGGATGGGACGCAGTGCCCGGCAATCTTCCAGGTATATCCCTCTCTGGCGGCTGATAGCCCTGACTGCAAGGGCTGATGACCCTTGCAGATAGCTAGCTATGGGAGAGAGACAGAGAGAGAGAGAGAGAGAGAGAGAGAGAGAGAGAGAGAGAGAGAGACAGAGAGAGACAGAGAGAGAGAGAGACAGAGAAAAGCCTATGACTTTTCTCTTCTGTAGCTCAGAGCAAGCCCTTTGCCGCTGACCCATTGACTACCAGAGTTAAAATGACCAACTTTTTTTTCTTTTGGTTGGGGCTGTAAACTGAGGGGGTAATAAAAACAGCAAGCACTTGGCCTATTAGCTGGCAGTCCACCCACTGAATGTTCAGAGGACTAAAGTACTTCTTGACCAATTTTTCTCAGAAGTTGATGGTGGGTCTCAGAGACTTTTACCTGATCCATGAGTTAATATGAAGATAATAAGAAAGGAATGAGAACAGAGGGACTCTCTCACATACACTCACACCAGAAAGAAGAAGTGGATGAAGCTAGGATGCAACGACAATTTTAATGTGGTGACCATTCTTTTTATACCTTGAGCAAGGGCTCTCTACATCAAGGAAAAAATTACCTCATGGTTAAGAGGCATTTATCACAAGGACAGATAAAACCATTGCAATAGGAGAGCAATTAACAATCACACATTTTAGTACTCAATTAAATTTTGCTTTTCTAAACACAAGTTAAGTTTAAGAAGACAGTATATTACATCAAACCTGACAAGGGATAAGGAATTACAACAAAAGAGTTTGTGTATTTTTGTCATAAGATTTGTACTTAATTTAGGCATTTCTTAGTAACCTCATTATCTCTTGAGTTTATGGGGAGTATAGGGACCTTAATTGCTTTTATGGCACACCTGGAATTTGGTCTTATCCTCTCTACAGTAAAAGCTTATCTGAAGTCATAAATCTGTCCCAGGCCTGTCTCCTAATGAGATATGCAATGTTTGGGAAGAGGATTTACTACATACAGCTGTATGTTTTCTATTAACTATCTAACTCCTTTAACTTCTATAATTGTTGGAACTGACCCAGGCAGTTTATAAAACTCTTATCAGAAATAATAATATCACATTTATAGGACTCTGCATGAAGTCTAGCCAAACAAGGAGAGTGGCACTTAGCAATGAGGGAATCTTCACTCCATGTCAGTAATAACAGATGAAAGGAAAAGCTGGTGTTAGCAAGAAGCAACTCTGGGGTGCATCTTTAGCGTAGACTTTGAAAAATGCTGGATAGCTTTTTAGGAAGTTTACATGTTTATAGAACCCCTTCCTCAGAGAGCTGCTGACAATGTTTGAACACTGTATTTTAAGGGGCTAAGAATGGGCATGAAGGAAGGAGCCTCAAGAGCATTCAGCTCCTGAAATATTCTCCTCTAGGATCTTTTATCTCTCTTGTCACAGTTAGTTTGATAGGTTTTCAGAACCAGTAATGAATAAGAACTACTTGCATGGATTAGGTCTTATTTCCAACTAGGCAGTTACTGGTTACCACAAGACTAAATTCTACTATTGTAAAATTGAAGATATTTTGCCTTGTCAATCATTGTAGTTCATAGGCTTTACAGTTGAATAATACTACTGACTTTTTATTACTCCTCAAGTTGAATGGCACTTTTTAAAATCTTTTTAAAAATTATGGTTATTTATTACTTCAAGTTACAGCTCCATCACAGCCCCCAATCTCTACTTGTTCAGTCCTACCTTCCCACCCTCTACCCCCTTTCCCACTTATCCTACTTTTCCAGTGTAGGGTTACCTGACATCTTAGCCCACCTCAATTCATCAGTCATATGAGGGATAACAGCTTTCTCTTGCAGTGGGAGCCTATATGGTAGCTCCACTAGAGCAAAGTGTCCCACTAACAGGAAAAAAGTCTATGTTCCTGTTCCTTTCAGTCTGTTGGTTGTAGCATAATTATCCTGTACTGTATGATTAAATCCAATATAAGTGAATGCATGACATATTCATCTTTCTGGGTCTGGGTAAGGCCACTCAGAATGAACTTGTCTGGTTCCATCCATTTGTCAGCAAATTGCATGATTCCTTGTTACTGATAGATGAGTAGTATTCCATTGGGTAAATATACCACAGTATTTTTTATTCATTCTTCAGTTAAAGGACATCTGGGTTGTTTCCAGATTCCAGATATTACAAATACAGATACTAGGAACATAGTTAGGAGATATCCTTGTGGTTTGATGAGGAAGGAGTAGTATGGCTGGGTCTTGAGGTAAACCTTTTCCAAGTTATCTAAGCTATCGCCAGACTGATTTCCATAGTGGTTGTACAAGTTTGCACTCCCACCAGCAATGGAGGAATGTTCCCCTTTCTCCACAACCTCACCAGCATATGCTGCTATTTGAGTTTTTGTTCTTAGCCATTCTGATGGGTGTGAGATGAAATCTTAGAGTTGTCTCAAGTTGCGTTTCTCTTACGATTAAGGATGTTAAGTATTTCTTCAAGTTTCCTGTGGCCATTAGCGATTCCACTTTTGTGAATTCTTGGTTTATCTCTGTACCTCATTTTTGAGTTCTTGATGTTTAATTTCTTTAGTTCTTTATAAATTTTGGATATTATCCCTTTTTCAGATGTGGGGTTGGTAAAGATCTTTCCCAATCTGTAGGTTACTGTTTTGTTCTAATGACAGTGTCCTTTGCCTTACAGAAGAATTTCAGCTTTATAAGGTCCCATTTATTGATTGTTTGTCTTAGAGTCTGAGCTGTTGGTGTTCTGTTCAGGAAGTTGTCACTGTGCCAATGAGTTTGAGGCTTTTCCCCACTTTCTCTTCTATATGACTTAGTGTGTCTGGTTTTTATGTTAAGATCTTTGATCCACTTGGACTTAAGTTTTGTACAAGGTGTTGAATATGGGTCTATTTGCATTCTTTTACATACTGACATCCAGGTAGATCAGTACCATTTGGTGAAGATGCTGTCCTTTTTCCTTTGTATGGTTTTGGCTTCTTTGTCAAAAATCAAGTGAACATAGGTGTGTGGGTTTATTTATGGGTCTTTGATTGAATTCCATTGATCAACTGGTCTGTTTCTATACAAGTACCATGCTGTTTTTATTACTATTGCCCTTAGTATAGCTTGAAATCTAGTGTGATGATTCCCCCAGATGTTTTTTTTTTTTTTGTGTACAGTATTGATTTAGATATTCTTCGTTTTTTGTTTATTCCATATGAAGTTGAGAATTTTTCTTTCAAGTTATGTAAAAAATTGTGTTGTTATTTTGATAGGAATTGCATTGAATCTGCATATTGCTTTTGATAGGATGGCCATTTTTATTATGTTGATCCTACCTGTCCATGAGCATGGGAGATCTTTCCATCTTCTAATGTCCTCTTCAATCTCTTTCTTCAAGAACTTGAAGTTCTTGTCATACAGGTCTTTCACTTTATTAGTTAGAGTTACCCCTAGATATTTTATATTGTTTGTGGCTATTCTGAAGGGTTTTGTTTCTCTAATTTCTTTCTCAGCCCATTTATCTTTTCTATAAAGAATGACTTCTGATTTTTTTAATTCATTTTGTATCTAGCCACCTTGCTGAAGTTGTTTATCAGTTGTTGGAGTTCTCTGGTAGAATTTTTGGGGTCACTTATATAAACTATCATATCACCTCTGAATAAGGATACTTTTACTTCTTCCTTTCCAATTTGTATCCCCTTGATTTCCTTTAGTTGTCTTATAGCTATAGCTAGAATTTCAAGTACTACATTGAAGAAATATTGGGAGATTGAACATCCTTGCTTTATTCCTGATTTTAAAGGAAATGCTTTACGTTTCTCTCCATTTTTTATGTTTATTTATTACTTCAGGTTACATCACCATCACAGTGCTCTCTTTCCCCCCCCTCCCAGTCCCACCTTCCCACCCTCTACCCCTCTTCCTTCTATCCTACGCTTCCGGAGTGGAGTGTTCCTACATCTCAGTCCCCCTTCCCAGTTTAGCAGTCATATGAGGGCTAAGAGCTTCCTCATATACTGGAGGCCTACATGGCACCACCACTAGGACAAACTGTCTCATTGACAGCTAACAAAGTCTACATTCCTGATGTCCCTCAACCAAGGAATGGATTAAAAAAAAAAACTACACAATGGAATACTACTCAGCCATCAGAAACAATAAAATCATGCAATTTGCAGCCAAATAGATAGAACTAGAAAAGCTCATCATTAGTGAGCTAACTCAGACTCAGAAAGATGTACATAGCATCTATTCACTTATAATCAGATTTTAACCATATAGTACAGGATAACTATACTACAACCAATGCAACAAATGCAACAAAACAAACAGGAACATAGACTTTGTTAGCTTTTTCTCTCCATTTAATTTGATGTTGGCTACTGGCTTGCTATCTATTGTCTTTATTATTTCTAGATAAGGTCCTTGTATGGGACTTTTTTACAAGACTTGTTAGTACTCTTTGGACCAAAATTTAAGTAAGCTGCATCACATAAATTAAGAATAAGTAGATTTACACAAATATTGTAGAAGGCCCAATTTGACTTTTCTTTCTATCATATTTATTCTCATGTCTCAGTCTCTTGACTCATTCCCAGTATCCTCATAGTCATTTTACTTTTACCCTTTCAGATGTTTTATTACATCTTAGAGAGTCACCGAACTCTTTTAAATGATGTCAGTTGTCTCTCATGTGAAATGTACTATTTATAAATATCAATCCCTAATATGTGAATCCAAGTAAAATAACATCAAAGCAAAGAAATATCAGCCATTTCCTAATTCCTTTGGTTATTAATTTGCTTGTGTTTTAAATTACATAAACTATTTCCATAGTAAATGAGGGTATTAAATTTTATAAAGCCCTAAACAAAAAAATCTAATTGTTATAGACCCTAATTGCCATCCAAATGGCAAGTGTACAAGACCTCAAGTCATCCCTTGATTTGTTAATGCATAAATCCAAAGACTCTCAAAGTCTCAGAGTCATTGATAAGGTCAACCATTGGTAGCAGACATAATTTTTAAAAGCCAGTAACTCAATAGAACATAGCTCCTTAGAGGCAAGGATGCTGTGTAATTTATCTTCAGCTGAAGCACACCTTAGCATAGTATAGAATAGAAATGATGCTCAAAAAATAGTGAATGATGCTCACTTTCTCAGCTCACAGTAGCAGTTTGTAGGAAATATATTCTCGTACATCAACCTTTGAAACATCACAGCATTAAAACAGAATTCATTGTCATTCTCCAGATGTCATTGTCAGTACTCAATGCATCCTACTCTCAGAGGACTGCGGCATAAAACATTTAATGCTTCAGAGTGCAGAAAACAGCAACAACAAAAACATAGCAAGACTTGTTTTATCTTCCAGAAAGCAGATATTTCTGTCTTCAGCTTCTGAACCAAGTAGGTAATACATGAAATGTTGTGATTTGTTGATGTTCTACAGGTGTGGTATTACCATTTCAAACAGGATAATTCTTTGGAATACTTTTGTAGATTATAGAATATTTAACATCTTTTGATCTTGTATCCCAGTGGTTATAAAAATTTTGTACCAAAAGAAAATAGCCCTCTTGGACAAAAACAGTAGGAATTTTACACACACACAAACACACACACAGAGTCATTATGATTCATCTGTCTAATTTGAAGAGCTTAAAGAGAATGGGAAAAATAAATAGCCAAGGACAAATGTGTTAGTATTTTTCTTTGTGTGTTAGCAACACAAGAACTCTGACAGTTACATAAACAACAGAAATCATTGTTTTGAGTAATGTGCTAATTAATCTTCAAATTTTCAGTAGTGATTGCTGAAAAGAAGTCTGAGAGTTATGAATGGATTAGTGGTAGTTGGTTACGCATTGTCATGGCAAGTACATGGCAGAAGGAAACTAAGGGAAGAAGCATTGCTTTGGGGCCATGGCCTCAATAGATTGAATCCATCATGGTGGGTAGGATGTGTCAGATTGCTTCACATCATGGTGAAGTTGAAGCAAGTGTGAGGAGGAAGCTGACATTTACCTGGTTTCTCTTTTCTCCCCTTTTATTCTGCCTGGAGTCTACAGCAATTTGAATGATGCTACCCATATTCAGAATATGTCTTTGACATTCTTTCTACTCACTTTTGAATTTACCAGAAGTCTATTTCTCTAATATCCCATGTAATGTTTAATACAACTAAGTTGACAGTAAAGATTAGCATGCTTGTTAACTCAATGCATACTAAATGTGAGATGATATAAAAAGGCATCCATCTATTCTTCACTCTTATTCCTAAATATTTGTCAACCAAAGTGAAACATTTTTAGGAAAGTGAGACAAAACAGTGGCATTGACTTTTTTCTAATTTTGATTTTAGCTAAGGCATTAAGTTAGCCGTATATAACAAATCTAAAGAAAGCATTCAAAAACTATGAGGTAGAACCGAATGAGTGAGATCCAGAGGCTCCATGTTGTTAGGTTGACATGAAAGAAGAAAAGAAGGGGTTCATGTTTGCAAACTTCATGAGCTCAGAATTTAAGCAAAAGAATTTAATACACTTACAAAGAAATATATCACATGAATCAACTTCTACTTCTGTGACTCAACTGTGATGAACTCTTAAAATATGACAGACAACTTTACAGGGTCATATAAAAGAGCCAAAAGAAGTGCATGGTCAGGAAGACAAATGCTATGTTTTGCATTGTATTCATTTATTTGCAAATTGTTTGCTTAGGAAGAGGTGGGGATTTTTTGTTTTTGTTTTGTTTTGTTTTGTTTTTACACAATGGTATTGATGAAAATGTAAAGTAAAATAGTGTAACACAATGGAGTTTCATTATAGCCCCTACAAGCAAAAACAAAAGTTTTCTTTTAAAAATTCTTTATTTTAAGAGCTTAATTCTTGAGGAAAATGATTTGTCAGCCTTTGAAAAATAGTGTACCTGAAATGTATCAAAAGACCAACGAATCTTTTGCTTTTAGATAAAATTACTAGCTCTGACCTCATCAGTCCACAAAACAGGTCCATCAGTGCAGTATCATTATGTTCAACTTCAGAGGCTCTTCTCACAGAAAAGCCAATACCCAGTAGAAACACATAGAAGCTAAAGAAAAGTGAAGCAATATCTCAATTAGACATCACATGCTACCAAGTAAACCCCAATTCATCCCAACCATGAATGAGTTATAACTTGTTGATTTATTGGCCATAGGCATCCTATAAATTATTAAATGCTATTTTCAAAGCTGTTGGTTATCTTCCACAAGACATTTGGTGATTAAGACTCTAATGTTAAAGACACCTCTTATTGATGTTATCAAACATGGAAATTGAACTGATATTCAAACCAGAATTGTACCTTTGTTGAAATGTGTTCATAGTTCTGGAAAGTTTTATACATGCTACTAGAGGAGAAAAAAATAATCATTGTTTTCTCTCATCTGTAAGTCTTGCAACCTAGAAAATGTTCTGTCTGCAACACATACTTATGCAATGGTGGCACACAAATCATATTTTGTTTTGTTTTCTATTTGCATTAAAGACCCTCTTTATGAAATGAAACTGTTCCTGATACAGCTAACATGGACAAGAACTTGAGAAGTTTGTTAATGGGCCCTAAGAGAGAACCTATTACTATTATTCTGCTAGATAAACATAGCAATAAAATGGTTTCTAATGAGATATTGTTATGCCCATAAATTAGTGCATTGATTGACCATCATCAGAGAAATGTCTTCTTGTAGTAGCTGATATTCAGCTCAGAGACTCACAATTGTACGATGTGCAGACAATGAGAGCCATTAGAGCACACAGCACTAAATGAGATGTCTTAATAAAACTCATTTTTGCAAGGTTCAGGGATCTACACAGAAGAGGAGACAGAAAGATTGTAAGATTTAGAGGTGGTCAATGACTCTAAGGGAATAGTGTTTTCTAGACACAACAAGGCTGCAATACACATATGAATGAACTCACAGAGACTGGGACAGTATGCATAAGGATTTACAAATTCAAGTTAGATAAAATTCCAGCATGTACAAATAGAACTGGGAACAAACCCTAATCAAGAAGCTATTTGTAATTTATTGAAGCTAAGAAGGGAAAATCTGTTCTTGTTTTTTGTTTTTGATTTTGTTTTTCCCCCCAATGGAGTGACAATAGAATGTGGGTATATCAATCACATGCCAGAGCAGGCTACATGCTCAAGAGTAGCTGAGAAACACACAATGTACTCAATGTGTGTGTGTGTGTGTGTGTGTGTGTGTGTGTGTGTGTGTATGCATGTATACGTGCATGTGTGCACATGTTTGTACTTTTTATAGTTTAGTGATTTTTGTCTTTTTGTTTGTGTTTTACTTTCTTGGCTTCTTGTCTTTTTTTTTCAGAACAAAAAATGAGCATGAATTTAGGTAGGTAGAGGCATAGTAAAGATGTGGGAGAACTTGGAAGACGGGAATGATTTTATGAAAATATACTATGTAAAAAATCTTTTTTAAAAAGATAAGAAATTCTATCAAAGAATGTAGAAGAACAGATTTTGTTCATAAACAAGTTTTTCAGTTCCAAGAGGTTGGAAGGTTACAAATCCAAGCTGGATCTGGGGGAGACAAGGAAACAAAATAAAAGACTTTATGTACTTTCTCATAATAAATGACACTCTGCAAGGAACTTGGGTGCTACTGCTTTTTATTCTTTTTCTTGTATGGTAGGTCTAATCATGGTGACAATAGTTAGCTTTAACATTGAAAAGTATATGTGAAGGGAGAGAAAAAAAGAGGGGAGGTAGGAATGGAGAGAGAGAGAGAGAGAGAGAGAGAGAGAGAGAGAGAGAGAGAGAATAATGTAATTTAGGTCAAATTAAGCCTATGTCACACTTTTGTATAAAATGATTGTCAAGTGATATTTATGCTGATATTCAGAGTGACAGAAGCAGGCACAATCTGAAGATTGAGATGCAAACCTTTTCCTTTTTTAAAATTTATTTATTTATTGCTTCAAGTTACATCTCCATCATAGTGTCCTCTTTCCACCCCTACCAGTCCTGCCCTCCCACTCTCCACCCCCTAACCTTTCCATCCCACTCCTCTGGAGTGTAATGTCCCTACATAGCAGTCCCCCACCCTAGTTCAGCAGTCATATGAGAACCAAGAGCCTCCTCATACACTGGGGGCCTACAAGGCAGAACCACTAGGGAAAAGTGTCTCATTGAAAGGGAGAAAAAGAATAAGTCTATGTCCATGTTCACTTCGGTGTGTTGGTTGTAGTATAGATATCATGTACTATATAGCTAAACTCTGACTATAAATGAATAGATGCCATGAGCATCCTTCTGAGTCTGGGTTAGCTCACTCAGGATGAGCTTCTCTAGTTCCATCCATTTGGCTGCAAATTGCATAATTTCATTGTTTCTGATAGCTGAGTAGTATTCCATTGTGTGAATGTACCACAGTTTTTTAATCCATTCTTCAGCTGAGGGACATCTGGGTTGTTTCCAATTTCTAGCTATTACAAATAAGGCTGCTATGAACATAGATGAGGAAACTTCCTTGTGATTCAGTGAAGAGTCATCTGGATGTATACCCAGAAGGGGTTTGGCTGGGTCTCGAGTCAGAGCTATTCCAAGTTTTCTAAGATATCACCAGATTAACCTCCATAGTGGTTGCACAAGCCTGCACTCCCACCAGCAATGGAGGAGGGTTCCCCTTTCTCCACACCCTCTGCAGCATGTGTTGTCATTTGAGCTTTTGATCTTAGCCATTCTGACAGGTGTGAGATGGAATCTTAGAGTCATCTTGAGTTGCATTTCTCTGATGGTTAAGGATGCAGAGCATTTGTTCAAGTGTCTCAGCATTTAGGAATTCCTCCTTTGTGAATTCTCTGTTTTCCCCATTTTTTGATTGGATTATTTGGTTTCTTGGCACTTAATTTCTTGAGTTCTTTGTAAATTTTGGATATTAGCCTTCTGTCAGATGTGGGATTGGTGAAGATTTTTTTCCCCAATCTGTAGGCAGCCATTTTGTTTGAATGACAGTGTCTTTTGCCTGATGCAAACCTTTTCAACCCTCATCTTCCAGCTAAACAGAATATCTAAGCTTTTACAAAAGCAGCTTTCTAGTCAGAAACTTCAAGGCAGAAGTATTAATTACACAAAAACACGAGGTTGTGAGGATCCCATATCTATATTGCCTCTAAAACTAGTGGTTTTCTAGTCAGCCAAGAGCTCGTGAAAGTGGTGTTTGTAGGTTTTCCCTCTCTAAGAGCAGCTACTAGTATATAGGTTTTGAGAATTTTTGAAACTTGACACACAAATTTTATTGTACATTTTACTCCAAAAAGCAGTTAAGTTAACAAAGTGTTTCACTGTAACTGCACTAAAGCATGTACTTTAGCATATAGTCATTTTAGTTAGCATAGCAATAGTTCCCAGAAAGAGTACCATCAGAAGTGTGGCAGGTTCTTAACTACAACTTATAGCCTTATGTATGTGTTTATTTCTGAGGATAGTAGAGTAAAATTCTACAGACTATAAGCCTTTAAATACCAGAGTGGTGATTTTGACACAGTCCTCTACCTGGAAGTCTAGGTCAGGGAGCCTTTCTCTAAGGACCACAAGGTCTCTCTGTTTCACTTACAAATATTTTCTCTTTATGTGAAAACAGCTATGATTGGATTAGAAACCACTATAATGGCTGCCTTTTAAGTTAATCACCTCTTTACTTGATCTATCTTCAAACAGTCTTATTCTGAAATAGTTGTTTGGAACTAAAACACAGGGATTGGTGATGGGTTGCAATTAGCATAAATTTTTTATACTTCCTCAAACCCTGTTTTTTCATTTTGCATATTGATTATGTTATTGCCATTATGGCTGCAAACATAGGTTTCTGGAACTGGCGTGACCATGGCTAGTCCCTATGAAACACTTTTCCAGCCGGCACTGTGGACACGGAGGTTAGATAAGGCTGTGTTTTCAGGAGCTCTTTTCTGCTGCATAGAGACTCTTGGCTTGTGCTCACTAGAAGCCTTCACTCACTGGGAGCCAGTAGTGGTCCCCATATTTCCACCTTAAAATGCCCATTTACATTGAAAAATATCTCCAAGTAACACTGTCATGAATCAGGGAAAAATTATGTTGAATTAATAAAGTTCTTGAGAATGGAGTTTATCATGACTTTCTTTAAAAAAAAAAAAAAAAAACTATGACTTTTAGCCCAAGGATGCTTGTATTTTGAATCCCGACTCTATCATTGTATTATAGTTCTAAATAGGTTTCTTCAGCTTTATGTGACTTTCTTTTAATACCTGAAAATGTTGGTACCAAGAAACACTTTCCTTGACTAGTTTGTACATAAACAAATTTGATTCCGTAGTTATAGTGAGGGTATTTTATTTTTAGAGTAATGGAATTAGTAGCAGTTCTTTTCATAGCAGTAAAATCCTAAAGTTTTTGATGAATTGTTTACAAATGTAAGATTTGTGGTCCTGAAAAGCTGAGTTGAATTCCACCCTGAAAGTTCAATAGGTGAAAGATGATCCTTGAACACAATGCTTTAATAGAAATGATGTCAGGTTGGCAAATAAGTTTCCGGAAACTATTTGTAACTTTGTAAGGATGAATAAGCATTCATGCTTTCCTAAGAACATAGCTTTTAATCACATTCACCAAGGGACCCATAAACTACAAAAAAGTAGAAGTAACACTTCACAAACATTAATGAATAAGGGAACATAAGAGTATAAAATCCAAAAGCTGGTCTTTGGGGAAAAAATGTGAAAATGATAAACAGTACTAAGAAAGGAACTGAAACACAGAAATATAAAATAAACAAAAAAACTAGGCAATTAATATAAAAGACAAAGCAATTAAAAACAAACTCCTAAGGGATTGATTTATTAATATATATATAATTTATATATGCCAATCTCATATTGATCATTATATACAAATAAATCATATAATTATAGACTATTAAAAGTACTGATAACCAGAGGGACCATGATGCCTATTTTCTCTTCTCCTTACTTCTGATGGTGTTGGAAAAAACTGGACTGTTACACTGTGACTATAGCCTGGAAGTCCTCATAAGGGACAAACCGAACTACCTCCCCTTAATGGGATCTCCTAAGGCCACTTCAGAGTGAAACCTTGAAGAACACTTCCTAAAGAAGAGCTAGTATAAGCCACAGAGTCTGAGTACTCATTAATATGAATGGTCAACAGGTGCTTCCTTCTGCCATCTATCTTCCACAATTTTTAACTTTCTTCTTAAGAGAAAGCAAGTTATGAATGCTTTCTTAAGACAAACAAAACTGTATATCAGTTAAGGATAAGCTTTTATCCTTATCCAGATAAAGATTATACTTGGTGGAATGTTCTCAAAGAACTGAAACTTAAGTATTAAAGTCAGGATTAAATCAGCATGCTCTATGTCACCAAAGGTATTCAATGCAGCTTTGGAATTTTAGACAAATATTCACATAACAATAATAATTTATGAAAATTGGAGAGGGACACATAATGAAATTTTACATCAAATATAAGATATTGTATAACTTAAAGAAAACCAACTGACAAACTTTGTAAGTGATAATTCAGTAATTTTACTTAGAAGAAGTGTTCAGGCTATTTTAGAACAGCAAATCTCAGCAGATAGAAACTGAGGCAGAGACCCGTTGCCAAAATTATACAGAGCTCTAGGAGTCTTGTGGAAGAGATGAGGAAAAGTAAGAGGGACCGGGAGGGCGGGAGGGGATAAGAACTGAACAAGAAGATCAACATAGTCAGTTGACCTGGGCCCTCGGGGCTCACAGAGAATGAACCACTAACCAAAGACCACGTTTTGCTGGATCCAAGCTCCCTGTACATAATAGCAGTTGTAC